>OZ025249.1:28147563-28192768 GCA_964019135.1 Arenicola marina
CCACACCCAGCCTGTGTCTGTCACCCACACCCAGCCTGTGTCTGTCACCCACACCAGCCTGTGTCTGTCACCCACACCCAGCCTGTGTCTGTCACCCACACCCAGCCTGTGTCTGTCACCCACACCCAGCCTGTGTCTGTCACCCACACCCAGCCTGAGTCTGTCATCCACACCCAGCCTGTGTCTGTCACCCACACCCAGCTGTGTCTGTCACCCACACCCAGCCTGTGTCTGTCACCCACACCCAGCCTGTGTCTGTCACCCACACCCATCCTGTGTCTGTCACCCACACTCAGCCTTTGTCTGTCACCCACACCCAGCCTGTGTCTGTCACCCACACCCAGCCTGTGTCTGTCACCCACACCCAGCCTGTGTCTGTCACCCACACCCAGCCTGTGTCTGTCACCCACACCCACCATGTGTCTGTCACCCACACCCAGCCTGTGTCTGTCACCCACACCCATCCTGTGTCTGTCACCCACACTCAGCCTGTGTCTGTCACCCACACCCAGCCTGTGTCTGTCACCCACACCCAGCCTGTGTCTGTCACCCACACCCAGCCTGTGTCTGTCACCCACACCCAGCCTGTGTCTGTCACCCACACCCACCATGTGTCTGTCACCCACACCCAGCCTGTGTCTGTCACCCATACCCACCCTGTGTCTGTCACCCTCACCCAGCCTGTGTCTGTCACCCACACCCAGCCTGTGTCTGTCACCCACACCCAGCCTGTGTCTGTCACCCTCACCCATCCTGTGTCTGTTACCCACACCCAGCCTGTGTCTGTCACCCACACCCAGCCTGTGTCTGTCACCCACACCCAGCCTGTGTCTGTCACCCACACCCAGCCTGTGTCTGTCACCCACACCCAGCCTGTGTCTGTCACCCACACCAGCCTGTGTCTGTCACCCACACCCATCCTGTGTCTGTCACCCACACTCAGCCTGTGTCTGTCACCCACACCCAGCTGTGTCTGTCACCCACACCCAGCCTGTGTCTGTCACCCACACCCAGCCTGTGTCTGTCACCCACACCCAGCCTGTGTCTGTCACCCACACCCACCATGTGTCTGTCACCCACACCCAGCCTGTGTCTGTCACCCACACCCAGCCTGTGTCTGTCACCCACACCCAGCCTGTGTCTGTCACCCACACCCAGCCTGTGTCTGTCACCCACACCCAGCCTGTGTCTGTCACCCACACCCAGCCTGTGTCTGTCACCCACACCAGCCTGTGTCTGTCACCCACACCCATCCTGTGTCTGTCACCCACACCCAGCCTGTGTCTGTCACCCACACCCAGCCTGTGTCTGTCACCCACACCCAGCCTGTGTCTGTCACCCACACCCAGCCTGTGTCTGTCACCCACACCCAGCCTCTGTCTGTCACCCACACCCAGCCTCTGTCTGTCACCCACACCCAGCCTCTGTCTGTCACCCACACCCAGCCTGTGTCTGTCACCCACACCCAGCCTGAGTCTGTCACCCACACCCAGCCTGTGTCTGTCACCCACACCCAGCCTGTGTCTGTCACCCACACCCATCCTGTGTCTGTCACCCACACCCAGCCTGTGTCTGTCACCCACACCCAGCCTGAGTCTGTCACCCACACCCAGCCTGTGTCTGTCACCCACACCCAGCCTGTGTCTGTCACCCACACCCAGCCTCTGTCTGTCACCCACACCCATCCTGTGTCTGTCACCCACACCCAGCCTGTGTCTGTCACCCACACCCAGCCTGTGTCTGTCACCCACACCCAGCCTGTGTCTGTCACCCACACCCAGCCTCTGTCTGTCACCCACACCCAGCCTCTGTCTGTCACCCACACCCAGCCTCTGTCTGTCACCCACACCCAGCCTGTGTCTGTCACCCACACCCAGCCTGAGTCTGTCACCCACACCCAGCCTGTGTCTGTCACCCACACCCAGCCTCTGTCTGTCACCCACACCCAGCCTCTGTCTGTCACCCACACCCAGCCTCTGTCTGTCACCCACACCCAGCCTGAGTCTGTCACCCACACCCAGCCTGTGTCTGTCACCCACACCCAGCCTCTGTCTGTCACCCACACCCATCCTGTGTCTGTCACCCACACCCAGCCTCTGTCTGTCACCCACACCCAGCCTCTGTCTGTCACCCACACCCAGCCTGTGTCTGTCACCCACACCCAGCCTGAGTCTGTCACCCACACCCAGCCTGTGTCTGTCACCCACACCCAGCCTCTGTCTGTCACCCACACCCAGCCTGTGTCTGTCACCCACACCCAGCCTGTGTCTGTCACCCACACCCAGCCTGTGTCTGTCACCCACACCCAGCCTGTGTCTGTCACCCACACCCAGCCTGTGTCTGTCACCCACACCCATCCTGTGTCTGTCACCCACACCCAGTTTCTGTCTGTCACCCACACCCAGCCTCTGTCTGTCACCCACACCCAGCCTCTGTCTGTCACCCACACCCAGCCTGTGTCTGTCACCCACACCCAGCCTGAGTCTGTCACCCACACCCAGCCTGTGTCTGTCACCCACACCCAGCCTCTGTCACCCACACGATCTGTGTATGCAGCATAAAGGAATGTAGCTGCTGGTAATATACATTAGCGTACAATGTAGAATCAAAACAATAGATAGAGAATAATAAACACGTACTTTTGATAGAAATGCCGTTTCAGTTTGCCCAGAAGAACACACGCATGGTGGATGTAGAATAACTATCGTAGAATAGTAACTTTCTGCTGCTGCATAAATCAGAGATAATGTTATTTGATCCCTCAACCAATATTTCCCTCTTATGAAATATTGCATGATATCATTGCGAGAGGGTTTTATGAACCTGACGTTGCTATGGAAATCATGACAGAGACGGATGCGCATCCATCGCCACCATTCCATAATACCTACACCCCCCACCTCCTCCCCCTCGCTCCTATGTGGCATTATCCTTTTATCATGGCTGTAACAAGGAACCGAGCTCCGTAGGTCAGTGACACTTATTAGGCATGTCAGCCGATACAGAACAAAGAGATGTCATGGCTGATGTAGAACAAAGTGATGTCATGGCTGATGTAGAACAAAGTGATGTCATGGCTGATGTAGAACAAAGTGATGTCATGGCTGATGCAGAACAAAGTGATGTCATGGCTGATGTAGAACAAAGTGATGTCATGGCTGATGTAGAACAAAGAGATGTCATGGCTGATGTAGAACAAAGTGATGTCATGGCTGATGTAGAAAAAGGGATGTCATGGCTTATGTAGAACACAGTGATGTCATGGCCGATGCAGAACAAAGAGATGTCATGGATGATGTAGAACAAAGTGATGTCATGGCCGATGCAGAACAAAGAGATGTCATGGCTGATGTAGAACAAAGTGATGTCATGGCTGATGTAGAAAAAGGGATGTCGTGGAACATAGTGATTTCATGGCTGATGTAGAACAAAGAGATGCCATGGCTGATGTAGAACAAAGTGATGTCATGGCTGATGTAGAAAAAGGGATGTCATGGCTGATGCAGAACAAAGTGATGTCATGGCTGATATAGAGCAAAGTGATGTCATGGCTGATCTAGAACAAAGTGATGTCATGGCTGATGTATGACAAAGTGATGTCATGGCTGATGCAGAACAAAGTGATGCCATGGCTGATGTAGAAAAAAGTGATGTCATGGCTGATGAAAAACGAAGTGAGGTCATGGCTGATGTAGAAGAAAGTGATGTCATGGCTGATGAAAAACGAAGTGATGTCATGGCTGATGTAGAACAAAGTGATGTCATGGCTGATGTAGAACAAAGTGATGTCATGGCTGATCTAGAACAAGGTGATGTCATGGCTGATGTATGACAAAGTGATGTCATGGCTGATATAGAACAAAGTGATGTCATGGCTGATGTAGAACAAAGTGATGTCATGGCTGATGAAAAACGAAGTGATGTCATGGCTGATGTAGAACAAAGTGATGTCATGGCTGATGTAGAAAAAAGTGATGTCATGGCTGATGAAAAACGAAGTGATGTCATGGCTGATGTAGAACAAAGTGATGTCATGGCTGATGTAGAACAAAGTGATGTCATGGCTGATGTAGAACAAAGTGATGTCATGGCTGATGTAAAACAAAGGGATGTCATGGCTGATGTAGAACAAAGTGATGTCATGGCTGATGTAGAACAAAGTGATGTCATGGCTGATGTAAAACAAAGTGATGTCATGGCTGATGTAAAACAGAGTGATGTCATGGCTGATGTAGAACAAAGTGATGTCATGGCTGATGTAGAACAAAGAGATGTCATGGCTGATGTAGAACGAAGTGATGTCATGGCTGATGTAGAACAAAGTAATGTCATGGCTGATGAAAAACGAAGTGATGTCATGGCTGATGTAGAACAAAGTGATGTCATGGCTGATGTAGAACAAAGTGATGTCATGGCTGATGCAGAACAAAGGGATGTCATGGCTGATGTAGAACGAAGTGATATCATGGCTGATGTAGAACGAAGTGATGTCATGGTTGATGTAGAACAAAGTGATGTCATGGCTGATGTAACACAAAGGGATGTCATGGCTGATGTAGAACGAAGTGATGGCATGGCTGATGTAGAACGAAGTGATGTCATGGTTGATGTAGAACAAAGTGATGTCATGGCTGATGTAGAACAAAGTGATGTCATGGCTGATGTAGAACGAAGTGATGTCATGGTTGATGTAGAACAAAGGGATGTCATGGCTGATGTAAAACAAAGAGATGTCTCATGATCAACGTGCGCCGTATTTGGTAGCACTGTGATGCACTGTGGTGGCATGTGATGTAATATAATGCAGTGTGGTGCAGTGTGGTGCAGTGTGGTGCACTGTGGTGCCATGTGATGTAATATAATGCAATGTGGTGCAGTGTGGTGCAGTGTGGTGCAATGTGGTGCACTGTGGTGCAATGTGGTGCAATGTGGTGTTCGCAGCGCCTCCCAGTCGAGGTGTGGTGCTGTCGGGAAGCGGTGTAGTGGTGTCGAGCTCAGGCTGGGGGTCGGTAGGTACACCCGGAAGGGTGTGGCAAGGAAATGGTAGCGTGGGAAGGGGGGGGTGGGGGGGGGGGGGCTGCGGAGAGCGGTGTGGGGAGCGTGAAGGGGGGGCGGGTGGGGGGGTGCTGGGGGTAGAGTGGCCGGGCTGACGCCTGTGACGCGGGACATAGAGCCGTCCGCCCGCTGTGGTGTGTGGACCTAGGCCTGTCAAGATTGACGGCATACACGCGAGTCGCCTGGGGTCAAATCAGATTGGGTCCCAGGGAGGCAGTTAACAAATACCAGCGCGTGAAGGCCCACACCCAGGAAGGTCGGGGCTTCCTAGCTTAACGAGGCCCGGCCGTCTGAACACAGGGCGGGGCCGCCGGAAGGGGGGTGACAGTGGCGGGGTGGGAGGGGAGGAGGGGGGGGGGGAGGGCGTAGGGCCCCCCCTGGGAACAGAATAATATTCGCTCCGGTCATCCAAGTCGGTGATCATCGACATTTTATCCCTGCACGATTTTGACCTTCTTCGGCTAGTGTTTGTAACATCAAACCTTGTTTTTTAGATAGACAAATCTAATTATTTATTCATTTATTTACTATATATGTTAATATGGGATGATATACTATCTGATCAATCCTCTTCTTTTCCTTCACGCACCCTACAGTGACACTCCCACCATTCTTACCTCTTAACCTTCGTCTTTCACCCAACACGAACCTAGCCCCCCCCCCCCCCCCCGTGCCCACCGCCCCCCGCCCCCACGACGACCGACGCCCAATAAAAACCAGTCGCCCTATTTGGGAAAAGCTCTCTTGCCAGCTTTATTTCCGCCGAACATGAAAGTGCGTTCATAGTGTTATTGGATGTGTGCAGTCATTCAGAGTTCGCTTTGATGTGTGCCATCGCCAGTTATTGGATTTCACAGGTCCCATCGGGACGGTGACGCCATCATCCCTATACACCCCCCCCCCCTCATGCCTACACCTCCCCCCATCTCCTTTCTCCTCCCCCCGCCATCCATCCCTTCTTCCCGCCAGGCATACTACGATGGGATACAGTTAACCCCATACTAACAACCCCCCCCGCCGCTCCCCTCCACCCTCCCATCCCTACCCACTCCCTCGCCCCCCCCCCTGTGACAGCTCCTCACCGCCGATACTAGCTCCACCAAGCGGCTGTTACGAGAAGCTGCATGACATGCTCGCTCCAAACAAGCCCTTGTGAGGATTCATTTTTATGAGCGTTTCCAGCTGAAACGTTTTTCAAGGTTTAGTTGATGTCATTGGAACACGTGACGTGTTTTTGTCTCACAATTGTAGAGGTACTGACGGCGAAGGCAAAACTGACACGGCCCGTCGTAACACGTCACGTTATTCCTCAAAGGGTACTATAATGACAAGGGCAATTACACGTTATATCGCTCACTCCCTCAAAGACCAGCGGGTCGAAACTGCAACAGAAAGCGCTGGAGAGCTTTTCGGCTGTGATGGGCAATATTACCGTGACGCTGCCATAACCGTCCTTAATTATCGCTCACAGATGACGCAGCACTAAAGTAGGACCTGCATCAAACGAATGTGTTTGAACCGGAGCGCTATATTTGACTTACAGAAGTGTTCTGTTGATCAGGATCCAAAGTCCTCGCTGAAAGGCACATCGGGACATCGGGACATCGGGACATCGGGGCAAGAATTACAATAATGAGTCGGTGTACGCAGATTTTGTTTTGGGGAGGTTTAAAGTACTGCTATGACGTCATCCTATTGTCTACACTGTAGGCCTACGTTAATTTCAAGAATGTATTGTTTTAGCGAGCTGATGAATCGAGATTGACTAATGGATGACCAATCTATATTCCAGTTGATCAATCTTTCTTCAATGTTACGAAATCGACAATCGCAGTCAATGCCAATCTGAGCAATAAGTGAGCTTTTCTCAAACATGTCACGACCACAAGGAACTGGAAGCGTGACGCCCGATGGAATGCTCTCGCAAAAACAGATACACATTTCTGTTTAAAACAAGCGCATGTCACGAAATTCAATTTTAGAAACTGAAATTGAGATCATGTGTAATTCTGCAAAATACATACCGACATTCCTTATATCCTTCAGTAATCACGCAAGAAATCATTTTTCTTCTCGTGAATCCCACAAAACCAATTTGTGCAAAGCATATCCCATCATCAACAACGCACTTCACGTAGTGTCCTTGTTGTAAACCCGATCGCAACATCGCTGCATATCATATAGTTTGAGCATCCAATAATTTACACGATTGCATCATATTCCATCTTTAAATGATACTGATCGTATGTATACAATGACTCATGATCCATATAAAGTAGCACACCGACCGGCTTCATTCAGCTATATGTTATTGCTTTTGGAAGCGAGAGACGCAATGTACATCTTAAAGGGACTCATATTCACGCTACCGGGAACAGGTGAGGCTCACCGTCCTTCAAGTCAGAGAATACCCGTGTAACAGTTCATGTGTAACATGTGCCATGGGCATTCTCCTTATCTGAACTGTAGCACTAAAGTACACGCCACAATATCCGTAGACTCATGACAGGTCATTTCCAGACATAATCATTAAAATATTGTATGACGTCACGCCTTTGTCTTAAATGTTCATTATCTAGAAAAATGCGCCGGAAAACAGACCTAGCTGTGTTTTATTAACGTCAGCGAGCCTTATTTAAATAAAGAACGGAAAAACAGTGCATTATTTTAACAATGGATGAGAAATTTGGGCTTTATGTTGATAATGAACGGTGGTTGTTAAATGTCACGGTGAAATCAGCCGAGCCGAGCTGAGCTGGGGCGATGTCAGAACTTGATGTGGGTCACGCTTGGCATCATGAAGTGGGTCTCGCTTGGCATCATGAAGTGGGTCACGCTTGGCATCATGAAGTGGGTCACGCTTGACATCATGAAGTGGGTCACGCTTGGCATCATGAAGTGGGTTACGCTTAACATCATGAAGTGGGTCACGCTTGGCATCATGAAGTGGGTCACGCTTAACATCATGAAGTGGGTCACGCTTGGCATCATGAAATGGGTCACGCTTGGCATCATGAGGTGGGTCATGCTTGGCGTCATGAAGTGGGTCACGCCTGGCATTATGAAGTGGGTCACGCTTGACATCATGAAGTGGGTCACGCTTGGCATCATGAAGTGGGTCACGCTTGGCATCATGAAGTGGGTCACGCTTAGCATCATGGAGTGGGCCACTCTTGGCATCGTGAATTGGGTCACGCTTGGCATCAAGAAGTTGGTCATGCTTGGCGTCATGAAGTGGGTCATGCTTGGCATCATGGAGTGGGTCACGCTTAGCATCATGGAGTGGGTCATGCTTGGCGTCATAAAGTGGGTCACGCTTGGCATCATGAAGTGGGTCACGCTTAGCATCATGGAGTGGGCCACTCTTGGCATCGTGAATTGGGTCACGCTTGGCATCAAGAAGTTGGTCATGCTTGGCGTCATGAAGTGGGTCATGCTTGGCATCATGGAGTGGGTCACGCTTAGCATCATGGAGTGGGCTACTCTTGGCATCGTGAATTGGGTCACGCTTGACATCAAGAAGTGGGTCACGCTTGGCATCAAGAAGTGGGTCACGCCTGGCATAATGAAGTGGGTCACGCTTGGCATCAAGAAGTGGGTCACGCTTGGCATCATGGAGTGGGTCACGCTTGGCATCGTGAAGAGGAAAAAGAAAAGGTCCAGTCCATGCCGGCCTTGCTACATGACCTTGAGATGTGTTCTGGTCCATGCAAGCCTTTCCACATGACCTTGAGATGTGTTCTGGTCCATGCAAGCCTTTCCACATGACCTTGAGATGTGTTATGGTCTATTGCATGCCTTCCCATATGACCTTGAGATGTGTTCTGGTCTATTGCATGCCTTCCCACGTGACCCTGAGATGTGTTCTGATCCATGGATGCCTTCCCGCCGGGCACTAATCCGCAGATCACGTGCCACGTGACGTCATCACTGCCTGGTGTCTCTTACTTAAGCCCGCGCTACACATCATATGGCAGGATCAAGGATCTTGTCCATGCCCTTGGTCTTGACCTTGCCTGAGGACCCGCGGTCCCCTCCCTTGCCTGTTTCCATCCCCGCACCCCCGACCTCTCCACCCCTTTCTCCCCCCTCCACCCCTTTCCCCCCACTCCCGCCCCCCACCGTTCGCCGTCGATATCAGGCCGCCGGCGGCCTGTCCATCTCTTTATCAAACCCTTGCCATCCGGCCGCGGAAGCCGGGGTGAGGGGCAGAGTGGGGGTAGTGGGCGGGCTGTGGGGGTGGGGGAGGGGGGGAGGGTGGGTGGGCGGGCTGTGGGGGTGGGGAATGGGGAGATGAGAGAGGAGGGAGTGGGTGGTGGGGGGTGAGTGGGTGTGGTGTGAGAGAGAGGGGGGGTATGTATGTGCGGTAACGGTTCGGGCGGGGGGGGGGGGGGGGGAGAGGGTGGGTGGTAGGTGCGGGTACTGTAAGGGGAACGGTGGCGGGGTGGTGGTTGTGATAGTGGACCGGATTAGGACGGCATGGGTCATCGGGACGGTCGGCGGAGATAGTGTGGTACTGGGTGTGGGGTGGATGCATACATGGAGGGGTGGTTGGGGAGGGGGGGGTGGGGAGGTGGTGGAGGGCGATATGCTAGTATGGGGGAGTAGATATATATATATATATGCAAAGGACAGTAGTAGAGATGGGGGACGCGTTCGTTAAATCCCGGGGTGACATTTGTGATCTGGGGTGTCCTGGTGTGAAGGCAGCCATAAAGCTGTCCCCCCGGGGTGTGTGTGTGGGGGCGGGGGGTCGGGAGGGAGGGGGGAGGGGGTGGGGTATTGGCCACCCCGCTACAATCCCCGGGGGAAGTCTCCAGGTGGGGGGTGGTGGGTTGCGGTGCTTCCCGCCTGGTCTAAGCGTCTAGGCGCCGGGGAACAGCGGCCGGCCCCCTCGCAGCGACATCTAGCGACCAGCGAGCACTTGGAGACTCTCCAGTCCATCAGAGGAATCGATAGGCGACCGTGTCAGAAACTTACCGAGGAGACGTGGAGCTTAACTGCTACACGGGCCACGTGAGCGGAACAAGATGAAAACCGCCGGGGCGCTCCTCCTCATACATCCGGGTTAGGTATATAGTGGGCGACCAGATGCAACTGGGTTGAGACGTATGTTGGTGTTTTCCACAACGATTAAACAGGACAATCCTCAGTCCTGAATATTTAAATGGACGATACAATTATTCAATGGATTGCAGGGGAAGTACATGCTGATTAGTGAAGGTGGCCACCCAGAGAGCAGAGTTGACGAGAGTTGATGGCTTTAGACTATTTAATAACGCCCTCAGTCACGTCCCCCCTCAGTCACGTCCCCCTCAGTCACGTCCCCCTCAGTCACGTCCCTCTCAGTCACGTCCCCCTCAGTCACGTCCCCCTCAGTCACGTCCCCCTCTGTCACGTCCCCCTCAGTCACGTCCCCCTCCGTCACGTCCCCCTCAGTCACGTCCCCCTCAGTCACGTCCCCCTCCGTCACGTCCCCCTCAGTCACGTCCCCCTCAGTCACGTCCCCCTCAGTCACGTCCCCAACCGTCACGTCCCCCCTCAGTCACGTCCCCCTCCGTCACGTCCCCCTCAGTCACGTCCCCCTCAGTCACGTCCCTCTCAGTCACGTCCCCCTCAGTCACGTCCCCCTCAATCACGTCCCCCTCAGTCACGTCCCCCTCCGTCACGCCCCCCTCAGTCACGTCCCCCTCAGTCACGTCCCCCTCAGTCACGTCCCCCTCAGTCACGTCCCCTTCAGTCACGTCCCCCTCCGTCACGTCCCCCTCAGTCACGTCCCCCTCAGTCACGTCCCCCTCCGTCACGTCCCCCTCAGTCACGTCCCCCACCGTCACGTCCCCCTCCGTCACGTCCCCCTCAGTCACGTCCCCCACCGTCACGTCCCCCTCAGTCACGTCCCCCTCAGTCACGTCCCCCTCAGTCACGTCCCCTTCAGTCACGTCCCCCTCCGTCACGTCCCCCTCAGTCACGTCCCCCTCCGTCACGTCCCCCTCAGTCACGTCCCCCTCAGTTACGTCCCCTTCAGTCACGTCCCCCTCCGTCACGTCCCCCTCAGTCACGTCCCCCTCAGTGACGTCCCCCTCCGTCACGTCCCCCTCCGTCACGTCCCCCTCCGTCACGTCCCCCTCCGTCACCTCCCTCTCAGTCACGTCCCCCTCCGTCACGTCCCCCTCATTAGCAGTTTCCTATGTCCTCCTTCGCAAAGAGTAGGGGGCTACCCCCGGGGACATGGCTCCACTCTCCTTTCCTTCTTCCATTGACGAGATATGACCAAAAGTGGTTAAAGCAATATATTCTGTAATTTTTTGCAGGGGCGGATCTAGGAATTTGCCAAGGGGGGAGGGGTGGGGGGTGCTCGGGGAAGCCGACTTTAACAGTGTATGTTCAGGTTCCCAAGGGGGGGGGGTGCAACCCCCGTAACCGCCCCCCTAGATCCGCCCCTGTTTTGTATTACCAACCTCATCTCCATGTCAAGTAAGTATATTCTGTCTTGAATGTAAATCCTGAAAGCCTTTGGGATATCCGGAGAGAACCAATTTGGTCACCGGGGCAGAAGTTGGTGGCCGGCTTTATATCCCTACGCGCCTGTTCGCAGTTCGCTATATTGTGTGGAATGTCGACCGCGGCTCGCTATCACGTCCGCGCGATATAAATAAACCGCGCGGTTTTATGTTGAAATTGTTGTTTTACAGACTGAAAGAGATATAAAACACATGTATCATAATTTTAGGATACTTTTAGTCTTGATTCTAAAATGTAAAAAATCTAAGATGGCGCATATATGTATATTGCTTTAAAGCGTCCTGCATATACAAAATCTCCGTTGATCGAGGTTCGGGGGGGGGGGGCTGGGAGCAGGAGGGTAAGAATTAAAACTGGGTGGTGGGTCTCTTCCGATAAAGCATAAGAATACATTCCCAGATATGGTATGAAGCGTTGGGTGATGTATGAGGCAGTAATAGCAATAATAGAGGGGGTTGTTGTTGGTGGGGCGGGGGGGGGGGAGGGGGGGGGGGGGTCAGCAGTGGAGGTAGTCACATTTTGAAAGCGGCGACGCAGCAGCACTACAGGCAGTGATGGACGGAAGTGATATAGGAAAGTGATAGAGGGATGTGTTAGAGAGAAGTTATGGAGGGAAGTGATGGAGGGAAGTGATGGAGGGAATTGATGGGGGAAGTGATGGAGGGAAGAGATGGAGGGAAGTGATGGAGAGAAGAGATGGGAGAAGTGATGGAGGGAAGTGATGGAGGGAAGCGACGGAGGGAAGTGATGGGGGAAGTGATGGAGGGAAGGATGGAGGGAAGTGATGGAGGGAAGAGATGGAGAGAATGGTGCAGGGATATGAACAAGGGAGGTGCAGGACGGAACTGATAGAGGGAAGTGATGGGGGGAGCTGATGGAGAGAGTGATGGAGGTAGGGGATGGAGGAAAGTGATGAGGGAAATGATGGAGGGAAGTGACGAGGGAAGTGATGGAGGGAAGTGACGAGGTAAGTGATGGAGGGAAGTGACGAGGGAAGTGATGGAGGTAAGTGACGAGGTAAGTGATGGAGGGAAGTGACGAGGGAAGTGATGGAGGGAAGTGACGAGAGAAGTGATGGAGGGAAGTGACTAGGAAAGTGATGAAGGGAGTGATGGTGAAAGTGATGGACGCAGTGATGGAGGGAGTCTTATAGGTCGTAATGCTGATATGACGGAAGGCAGCAGCGGACAGGGCAGTGAGGGGGCAGTGAGGGTGCAGTGAGGGGCAGTGAGGGGGCAGTGAGGGGGCAATGAGGGGCAGTGAGGAGGCAGTGAGGGGGCAGTGAGGGGGCAGTGAGGGGCAGTGAGGGGCAGTGAGGGGGCAGTAAGGGGCAGTGAGGGGCAGTGAGGGGGCAGTGAGGGGGCAGTGAGGGGGCAGTGAAGGGAAGTGAGGGCAGTGAGGGGGCAGTGTGGGGCAGTGAGGGGGCAGTAAGGGGGAAGGGAGGGGCAGTGAGGGGCAGTGAGGGGGCAGTGAGGGGGCACTGAGGGGCAGTGAGGTGGCAGTGAGGGGGGGGGTGACGAGGCAGGGAGGGGCAGTGAGGGGCAGTGAGGGGGCAGTGAGGGGCAGTGAGGGGCAGTGAGGGGCAGTGAGGGGCAGTGAGGGGGGCAGTGAGGGGCAGTGAGGGGGCAGTGAGGGGGCAGTGAGGGGGCAGGGAGGGGCAGTGAGGGGCAGTGAGGGGCAGTGAGGGGCAGTGAGGGGGCAGTGAGGGGGCAGTGAGGGGGCAGTGAGGGGCAGTGAGGGGGCAGTGAGGGGCAGTGAAGGGGCAGTGAGGCGGCAGTGAGGGGCAGTGAGGGGGCAGTGAGGGGGCAGTGAGGGGCAGTGAGGGGGCAGTGAGGGGGCAGTGAGGGGCAGTGAGGGGCAGTGAGGGGCAGTGAGGGGCTGTGAGGGGGCAGTGAAGGGAAGTGAGGGCAGTGAGGGGGCAGTGTGGGGCAGTGAGGGGGCAGTGAGGGGGCATTGAGGGGTAGTGAGGGGCAGTGAGGGGCAGTGAGGGGGCAGTAAGGGGAAGGGAGGGGCAGTGAGGGGGCAGTGAGGGGGCAGTGAGGGGGCAGTGAGGGGCAGTGAGGTGGCAGTGAGGGGGCAGTGAGGGGGCAGGGAGGGGCAGTGAGGGGCAGAGGGGTGAAAGTGATGGACGCAGTGATGGAGGGAGTCTTATAGGTCGTAATGCTGATATGACGGAAGGCAGCAGCGGACATGGCAGTGAGGGGGCAGTGAGGGTGCAGTGAGGGGCAGTGAGGGGGCAGTGAGGGGGCAATGAGGGGCAGTGAGGAGGCAGTGAGGGCAGTGCGGGGCAGTGAGGGGCAGTGAGGGGGCAGTGAGGGTGCAGTGAGGGGCAGTGAGGGGGCAGTGAGGGGGCAATGAGGGGCAGTGAGGAGGCAGTGAGGGGGCAGTGAGGGGGCAGTGAGGGGCAGTGAGGGGCAGTCAGGGGGCAGTAAGGGGCAGTGAGGGGCAGTGAGGGGGCAGTGAGGGGGCAGTGAGGGGGCAGTGAGGGGCTGTGAGGGGCAGTGAGGGGGCAGTGAAGGGAAGTGAGGGCAGTGAGGGGGCAGTGTGGGGCAGTAGGGAGCAGTAAGGGGGAAGGGAGGGGCAGTGAGGGGCAGTGAGGGGGCAGTGAGGGGGCACTGAGGGGCAGTGAGGAGGCAGTGAGGGGGGGGTGACGAGGCAGGGAGGGGCAGTGAGGGGCAGTGAGGGGGCAGTGAGGGGCAGTGAGGGGGCAGTGAGGGGCAGTGAGGGGCAGTGAGGGGCAGTGAGGGGCAGTGAGGGGCAGTGAGGGGGCAGTGAGGGGCAGTGATGGGGCAGTGAGGGGGCAGTGAGGGGGCAGGGAGGGGCAGTGAGGGGCAGTGAGGGGGCAGTGAAGGGAAGTGAGGGCAGTGCGGGGCAGTGAGGGGCAGTGAGGGGCAGTGAGGGGCAGTGAGGGGGCAGTGAGGGGCAGTGAGGGGCAGTGAGGGGCAGTGAGGGGCAGTGAGGGGCAGTGAGGGGGCAGTGAGGGGGCAGTGAGGGGGCAGTGAGGGGCAGTGAGGGGGCAGTGAGGGGGCAGTGAGGGGCAGTGAAGGGGCAGTGAGGCGGCAGTGAGGGGCAGTGAGGGGGCAGTGAGGGGGCAGTGAGGGGCAGTGAGGGGGCAGTGAGGGGGCAGTGAGGGGCAGTGAGGGGCAGTGAGGGGCAGTGAGGGGCTGTGAGGGGGCAGTGAAGGGAAGTGAGGGCAGTGAGGGGGCAGTGTGGGGCAGTGAGGGGGCAGTGAGGGGGCATTGAGGGGTAGTGAGGGGCAGTGAGGGGCAGTGAGGGGGCAGTAAGGGGGACGGGAGGGGCAGTGAGGGGGCAGTGAGGGGGCAGTGAGGGGGCACTGAGGGGCAGTGAGGTGGCAGTGAGGGGGCAGTGAGGGGGCAGGGAGGGGTAGTGAGGGGCAGTGAGGCGGCAGTAAAGGGAAGTGAGGGCAGTGAGGGACAGTGAGGGGGCAGTGAAGGGAAGTGAGGGCAGTGAGGGGCAGTGAGAGGCAGTGAGGGGCAGTGAGGGGCAGTGAGGGGGCAGTGAAGGGAAGTGAGGGCAGTGAGGGGCAGTTAGGGGCAGTGGGGGGCAGTGAGAGGCAGTGTGGGGCAGTGAGGGGGCAGTGAGGGGCAGTGAGGGGCAGTGAGGGGCAGTGAGGGACTGTGAGGGGCAGTGAGGGGCAGTGAGGGGCAGTGAGGGGCAGTGAGGTGGCAGTGAGGGGGCAGTGAGGGGGCAGGGAGGGGCAGTGAGGGGCAGTGAGGGGGCAGTGAAGGGAAGTGAGGGCAGTGCGGGGCAGTGAGGGGCAGTGAGGGGCAGTGAGGGGCAGTGAGGGGGTAGTGAAGGGACAGTGAGGGCAGTGCGGGGCAGTGAGGGGCAGTGAGGGGCAGTGAGGGGCAGTGAGGGGGCAGTGAAGGAAAGTGAGGGCAGTGCGGGGCAGTGAGGGGCAGTGAGGGGCAGTGAGGGGCAGTGAGGGGGCAGTGAGGGGCAGTGAGGGGCAGTGAGGGGCAGTGAGGGGCAGTGTGGGGCTGTGAGGGGCAGTGAGGGGCAGTGAGGGGCGGTGAGGGGCTGTGAGGGGCAGTGAGGGGCAGTGAGGGGCAGTGAGGGGCAGTGAGGGACAGTGAGGGGCAGTGAGGGACAGTGAGGGGCAGCGAGGGGCTGTGAGGGGCAGTGAGGCAGTGAGGGGCAGTGAGGGACAGTGAGGGGCAGTGAGGGGCAGTGTGGGCTGTGAGGGGCAGTGAGGGGCAGTGAGGGGCAGTGAGGGGCTGTGAGGGGCAGTGAGGGGCAGTGAGGGGCAGTGAGGGGCAGTGAGGGACAGTGAGGGGCAGTGAGGAGCAGTGAGGGGCAGTGAGGGGCAGTGAAGGGGCAGCGAAGGGCAGTGAAGGGCAGTGAGAGGCAGTGAGGGGCAGTGAGGGGCAATGAGGGGCAGTGAGGGGGCAGTGAAGGGCAGGGAGGGGCAGTGAGGGGCAGTGAGTGGGCTGTGAGTAGAGTGAGGGCCAGGGAAGGCCAGTGAGGGGCCGTGAGGGACAGTGAGGGGCAGTGAGGAGCAGTGAGGGGCAGTGTGAGGCAGTGAGGGGGCAGTGAAGGGAAGTGAGGGCAGTGCGGGGCAGTGAGGGGCAGTGAGGGGCAGTGAGGGGCAGTGAGGGGGCAGTGAAGGGAAGTGAGGGCAGTGCGGGGCAGTGAGGGGCAGTGAGGGGCAGTGAGGGGCAGTGAGGGGGCAGTGAGGGGCAGTGAGGGGCAGTGAGGGGCAGTGAGGGGCAGTGTGGGGCTGTGAGGGGCAGTGAGTGGCAGTGAGGGGCAGTGAGGGGCTGTGAGGGGCAGTGAGGGGCAGTGAGGGGCAGTGAGGGGCAGTGAGGGACAGTGAGGGGCAGTGAGGGACAGTGAGGGGCAGCGAGGGGCTGTGAGGGGCAGTGAGGGGCAGTGAGGGGCAGTGAGGGACAGTGAGGGGCAGTGAGGGGCAGTGTGGGCTGTGAGGGGCAGTGAGGGGCAGTGAGGGGCAGTGAGGGGCTGTGAGGGGCAGTGAGGGGCAGTGAGGGGCAGTGAGGGGCAGTGAGGGACAGTGAGGGGCAGTGAGGAGCAGTGAGGGGCAGTGAGGGGCAGTGAAGGGGCAGCGAAGGGCAGTGAAGGGCAGTGAGAGGCAGTGAGGGGCAGTGAGGGGCAGTGAGGGGCAGTGAGGGGGCAGTGAAGGGCAGGGAGGGGCAGTGAGGGGCAGTGAGTGGGCTGTGAGTAGAGTGAGGGCCAGTGAAGGCCAGTGAGGGGCCGTGAGGGACAGTGAGGGGCAGTGAGGAGCAGTGAGGGGCAGTGTGAGGCAGTGAGGGGCAGTGAGGGACTGTGAGGGGCAGTGAGGGGCAGTGAGGGGCAGTGAGGGGCAGTGAGGTGGCAGTGAGGGGGCAGTGAGGGGGCAGGTAGGGGCAGTGAGGGGCAGTGAGGGGGCAGTGAAGGGAAGTGAGGGCAGTGCGGGGCAGTGAGGGGCAGTGAGGGGCAGTGAGGGGCAGTGAGGGGGCAGTGAAGGGAAGTGAGGGCAGTGAGGGGCATTGAGGGGCAGTGAGGGGCAGTGTGGGGCAGTGAGGGGCAGTGAGGGGCAGTGTGGGGCAGCGAGGGGCAGTGTGGGGCAGTGAGGGGCAGTGAGGGGCAGTGAGGGGCAGTGAGGGGGCAGTGAAGAGAAGTGAGGGCAGTGAGGGGGCAGTGAAGGGAAGTGAGGGCAGTGAGGGGCAGTGATGGGCAGTGAGGGGCAGTGAGGGACAGTGAGGGACAGTGAGGGGGCAGTGAGGGGCAGTGAGGGGCAGTGAGGGGGCAGTGAGGGGCAGTGAGGGGCAGTGAGGGGCTGTGAGGGGCAGTGAGGGGCTGTGAGGGGCTGTGAGGGGCAGTGAGGGGAAGTGAGACGGCTGGTAACCTACGCTCGGCTTCCCAATGGAAACCAAGACGTGGTCGCAACATTTCGTAGTCGTCGTGCAATAAAACAAAACAACAAAATATTAATAGCGGGGAAGGCCCATTTATTTCCGCAACGTCTTCCACTAGATCGCAGGACGCACTCGTAAATGAGGAGAACTAATCGTGGGCGACTCTGAAAGAAAAGAAGGATGTGAGAAAAGGGCACGGAGGAAGGAAAAGAATGAAAAACAGGCGTGAGGTTAATACTAGAATCGATGGCCGGGCCGGGTCTTCGTTACTCGGGGGCAAAACCAATAGAGACCAGAAGGAAAGGGGGCGATGGAAAACAGTGTTTCTGCCAGACAGAGAGACACAGAGATATAGAGACAGAGAGCGGGAGGGGGACGGATGGAGAGAGATAAATAGTAAGGCAGAGAGAGCGAGAGAGAGATAGAGAAAGGGAGAGGGGTTGAGATGTTGTCAGGCAGAGAGAGAGAGACGGCAAGGAAGAGCGAGGGTGACCTATGCCGGGGTTCTTTGTCTGTGCTCAGGGCTCTGGAAGGAAGGACCCAGACCACATTTATAAGATGGGCCTTTTTTGTTTTTATGAGCCTCGACTCTCGCCTAGCGGCCTAAACAGCCCTTTATGGTTCCTTGCACCGAGACAATATCGGGTGGTACCAGCCGGGGAACCAAGAGAACCAAGGAACCACGGGAACCAAGTCTCTTTCCTCCTGTTGTGTTCCTTCTTCTCTCTTCTCGGGATGGCATGGCGGCGGCGTGGGGAGTCATGCATAATGTGATACTGTATGCCGTATATAGGTCTGAGGTGGCGAGGGGGGGGGAGGGGGCGGGGACTGGGAGGCGGGCTTCATGAGGGGGGAAAGGGAGGGGGGGGGCGGGTAAGGTGCATGGTGGCGGACGATGGTTGACGGCCAGAGTTGTCTGCAAGCAATCTTGATGGAGCGCACTGCTGTGGTAACCGTTAAAGTGGCATCTTCCCTGTATTAAGGCGGCGCAATGTTATCACACCAGACCGCCACCCCGCTCTCAGACACTGGAAGCCATCGACGTGAAGCATGGGGGTGATTAGTGGCCGCTCGCAGCAACAACCATTCCACGAAGCAGGAGAAGCAAAAAAAGACGCAGAAGAAGAGAAAGAAGGAGAACGGAAAAAAGTATCGATCTTAAAGCAGGAAGCCTGGTCGGGAGCCAGGTCTCGGGGAGTCTCGGGGAGCCGGGTCTCGGGGTCTCGGGGAGCCGGGTCTCGGGGAGCCGGGTCTCGGGGAGCCGGGTCTCGGGGAGCCGGGTGGGTCTCGGGGAGCCGGGTCTCGGGGAGCCGGGTCTCGGGGAGCCGGGTCTCGGGGAGCCGGGTGGGTCTCGGGGAGCCGGGTCTCGGGGAGCCGGGTCTCGGGGAGCCGGGTCTCGGGGAGCCGGGTCTCGGGGAGCCGGGTCTCGGGGAGCCGGGTCTCGGGGAGTCTCGGGGAGCCGGGTCTCGGGGAGCCGGGTCTCGGGGAGTCTCGGGGAGCCGGGTCTCGGGGAGCCGGGTCTCGGGGAGCCGGGTCTTGGGGAGCCGGGTCTCGGGAGCCGGGTCTCGGGGAGCCGGGTCTCGGGGAGCCGGGTGGGTCTCGGGGAGCCGGGTCTCGGGGAGCCGGGTCTCGGGGAGCCGGGTCTTGGGGAGCCGGGTCTCGGGAGCCGGGTCTCGGGGAGCCGGGTGGGTCTCGGGGAGCCGGGTCTCGGGGAGCCGGGTGGGTCTCGGGGAGCCGGGTCTCGGGGAGCCGGGTCTCGGGGAGCCGGGTCTCGGGGAGCCGGGTCTTGGGGAGCCGGGTCTCGGGGAGCCGGGTCTCGGGGAGCCGGGTCTTGGGGAGCCGGGTGGGTCTCGGGGAGCCGGGTGGGTCTCGGGGAGCCGGGTGGGTCTCGGGGAGCCGGGTCTCGGGGAGCCGGGTGGCGGGGAGCCGGGTCTCGGGGAGCCGGGTCTCGGGGAGCCGGGTCTCGGGGAGCCGGGTCTTGGGGAGCCGGGTCTCGGGGAGCCGGGTGGGTCTCGGGGAGCCGGGTCTCGGGGAGCCGGGTCTCGGGGAGCCGGGTCTCGGGGAGCCGGGTCTCGGGGAGCCGGGTCTCGGGGAGCCGGGTCTCGGGGAGCCGGGTCTCGGGGAGTCTCGGGGAGCCGGGTCTCGGGGAGCCGGGTCTCGGGGAGTCTCGGGGAGCCGGGTCTCGGGGAGCCGGGTCTCGGGGAGCCGGGTCTTGGGGAGCCGGGTCTCGGGAGCCGGGTCTCGGGGAGCCGGGTCTCGGGGAGCCGGGTGGGTCTCGGGGAGCCGGGTCTCGGGGAGCCGGGTCTCGGGGAGCCGGGTCTTGGGGAGCCGGGTCTCGGGAGCCGGGTCTCGGGGAGCCGGGTGGGTCTCGGGGAGCCGGGTCTCGGGGAGCCGGGTGGGTCTCGGGGAGCCGGGTCTCGGGGAGCCGGGTCTCGGGGAGCCGGGTCTCGGGGAGCCGGGTCTTGGGGAGCCGGGTCTCGGGGAGCCGGGTCTCGGGGAGCCGGGTCTTGGGGAGCCGGGTCTCGGGGAGCCGGGTGGGTCTCGGGGAGCCGGGTGGGTCTCGGGGAGCCGGGTCTCGGGGAGCCGGGTGGCGGGGAGCCGGGTCTCGGGGAGCCGGGTCTCGGGGAGCCGGGTCTCGGGGAGCCGGGTCTTGGGGAGCCGGGTCTCGGGGAGCCGGGTCTCGGGGAGCCGGGTCTTGGGGAGCCGGGTCTCGGGGAGCCGGGTGGGTCTCGGGGAGCCGGGTGGGTCTCGGGGAGCCGGGTCTCGGGGAGCCGGGTCTCGGGGAGCCGGGTCTCGGGGAGCCGGGTGGGTCTCGGGGAGCCGGGTCTCGGGGAGCCGGGTCTCGGGGAGCCGGGTGGGTCTCGGGGAGCCGGGTCTCGGGGAGCCGGGTCTCGGGAAGCCGGGTCTTGGGGGGCCGGGTCTCGGGAAGCCGGGTGGGTCTCGGGGAGCCGGGTCTCGGGGAGCCGGGTCTCGGGGAGCCGGGTCTCGGGGAGCCGGGTCTCGGGGAGCCGGGTCTCGGGGAGCCGGGTCTCGGGGAGCCGGGTCTCGGGAAGCCGGGTCTCGGGAAGCCGGGTCTCGGGGAGCCGGGTCTCGGGGAGCCGGGTCTCGGGGAGCCGGGTGGGTCTCGGGGAGCCGGGTCTCGGGGAGCCGGGTCTCGGGGAGCCGGGTCTCGGGGAGCCGGGTCTCGGGGAGCCGGGTCTCGGGGAGTCGGGTCTCGGGGAGCCGGGTCTCGGGGAGCCGGGTCTCGGGGAGCCGGGTGGGTCTCGGGGAGCCGGGTCTCGGGGAGCCGGGTCTCGGGGAGCCGGGTGGGTCTCGGGGAGCCGGGTCTCGGGGAGCCGGGTGGGTCTCGGGGAGCCGGGTGGGTCTCGGGGAGCCGGGTCTCGGGGAGCCGGGTCTCGGGGAGCCGGGTCTCGGGGAGCCGGGTGGGTCTCGGGGAGCCGGGTCTCGGGAGCCGGGTCTCGGGGAGCCGGGTCTCGGGGAGCCGGGTCTCGGGGAGCCGGGTCTCGGGAGCCGGGTCTCGGGGAGCCGGGTCTCGGGGAGCCGGGTCTCGGGGAGCCGGGTCTCGGGGAGCCGCCGCCGCCTCGGCCGCCGCCGTTCTATACGCCACGCGGTCGATAAGGGGGAAATGGGAGTCAGTCTTGTGTAGACGGGGGTCGAGTAGGGTCACATGGCAAGAAATTGCTGTAGAAAAAACTCTGGACAGTTGCAATATAGTGACATAAATAATATACGGGGGAGCCACCCACTGAGCCGTGAGCCATGACCACCAGTGAAATAATTGGTTGATACGGTGGGCAACTATTGTGGGCAATTATTGCGGACAACTATTTTGGGCAACTGCTGTGGGCAACTACTGTGGGCAACTACTGTAGGCAATTATTGCGGGCAACTACTGCGGGCAACTACTGTGGGCAACTACAGCGGACAACTACTGCGGGCAACTACTGCGGGCAAGTACTGTGGGCAACTACTGTGGGCAACTACTGCGGGCAACTAGTGTGGGCAACTACTGTAGGCAATTATTGCGGGCAACTACTGCGGGCAACTACTGTGGGCAACTACTGTAGGCAATTATTGCGGGCAACTACTGCGGGCAACTACTGTGGGCAACTACTGTAGGCAATTATTGCGGGCAACTACTGCGGGCAACTACTGTGTGCAACTACAGCGGACAACTACTGCGGGCAACTACTGCGGGCAACTACTGTGGGCAACTACTGTGGGCAACTACTGCGGGCAACTACTGTGGGCACCTACTGTAGGCAAGTATTGCGGGCAACTACTGCGGGCAACTACTGTGGGCAATTACAGCGGACAACTACTGCGGGCAACTACTACGGGCAACGACTGTGGGCAACTACTGTGGGCAACTACTTCGGGCAACTACTTCAGGCAACTATTGCGGGCAACTCCCCTGAATCCCACGATCCAGCACCCCCATCCAGTCGCCATATTGCCAGCTCGACAGTCACCTTCAGCACTGGATACATTTGGTTAAGTCGCGGATGCACCAAACGCTGCGAAATATAGTTCCAATATGGATGTGGTATTGTACATAATATACTACGCGTCACATAGTATGTGTCACATAGAACTCTCGGTTCTCCATTTGCTGATAGTATTTCCATTTGCTTCGATTTGCCATAGAATACAGATTGGTTTGAATTTGGTTTCGTTGCGGACGGTTTCTTTTAGTATCTCTAAATAAGATTATTTTCCCGATTATTCAACCAGGTGCATCATTTACCATTGGTACATCCATATTACTGACTCCTATACGCATATATATATATATATATTATTTGTTTCTGCCGTTTCTCCCAGTAACGACGCACTTGGACTGTGATCTTGTTGTCGGGTACTTTATCTCGCTTCATTCGCCACATAACGTCTTGTTGTTGTCTGTAACGTTAGCTTCCCGTAAAATCGGCAGTGGACGGAGGACTGAAAAAAACCCAATCAATACGTAATAAGGACAATGGATATCGGCTGTCAATGTAATTATTGTGACAATAATGCATAGAGAACGGTACAATAAATATTTTTGTGTGTATTTATTTTATTCGTATTTTGTTTATCTAATAATCCGTGCAAGTGCAAGTGCAAACTCCAGGTTTGTCAATAAGTGATAAGGGCGATAACCTATCGAGAAGTCGTTAGGAAACAGAAACAATAGAGGACGTAATTGCAATGATGTGCTGATCTGCTGAATATGTTGGCCCAGTATACCATGAAGCCAAGAAATGCCGTGCCCTTTATTATTATCAATCTTGTCCTCATGTTTTTATCTTCCAGTTCCATTTCTGGACTTACTGAGTACCTTTATTTGGCCCCTTACCTGTGTGGTGACTGTTACCACTGTGATATCACTAATATCGTTATCCCAGTCGTCCCCCTAATGACCACATGATAGCTATAACCGGAGGTTAGGTCGCGAGGGACCTGTATGTGGGGCGGGGGCGCGGGGGGGGGGGAGGGGGGTCAGGTGAGGGTCGTCGCTGGTTGAGGGAGGCTGGTCGAAACGTGGAGCCAGGTGGGAGGAGGGCGGGGGGAGAGGATTGAAAACCAATGGTTTATATATTTATGTGATTGTGCGATTTCTCTGATTGTGCATCCCTTGTGTTTAGTGCCATATACGCACTCTTCATGTGATTCTTGCCAGTGCCTATGTTAATTAGATGAACTGAGGGCCCATAGCTTCCAATATCCTTAACATTGCAAAGTGACACCTAAAGACTACTGAGAGTTGAAACAGTGAATGGAATGTTGGTGTTTTAGGCCACTTTTGTGCACATACAGTCTAAATTGGGCCAAGGAACCTCCCGAGACGATGAAGGATGAAGGAATGAAACATGCCCCAGATTAGGTGCCCGAGCCCGGATTCGAACCCAGGACCTATTGATCTGCGGTCTAGTGCGCTAACCACTACACCAGGGAGGCCCCCTTGAAACAGTGACTGTTGAGTGTAGCTGGAATGTACTCAGTCGACGTCACCTGTACAAATCCTACAAACTTTAAGATATTTACGTTACTGTTGTTTTTATCTAATCATATGGCAAAAGCAGGTCTTACACGTGCGTTATGTCGGACAAACAAGTCCGACAAACAAAGCAACAAGTCGTTATTTTGTCCGTTTCAGATATGAATACTTTTTGCTTGTACCTTTACTTGCCAATTTCATACTCACGGTTAACAAAAAAAAGAACTCATGGCAGGGCTTGGTGTCGGAGTATGGATCCGTCTATTGGTTACAGGTATTCCCCGTAAATCAACTCAACTCCATGTTTAAACCAAAGTCGAACACATAATTCTACGTTTAAGCTGGAACTGGATGGCGAGTAGAGTTCAAAGATGAGCGTTACGGCTCTCTGAGAGCTTGCGAACTCTGCCCCCCACCCCCCTGGGTCATTTGTAACCCTCCACTAAAAATGACTCAGGGGGATGGGGGTGGGGGCATAGGGGCGGGGGGTCCACATAACACATAGCCTTGATTTTGGTTGGTTGGTTGGTTGTTTAGGACGCTTAAACCACTTTTGGTCATATCGCGTCATTGGGAGAAGAAATGGAGAGTGGAGCCATGTCCCCGGGGGTAACCCCCTACTCTTTACGAAGACCGATATGGGATTTTTATACTGCGACCAGACAGACGTGGCCACAGCAGGGCTTGAGCCACTGATCCACGTTCCGTTAGGCTTTCAGGTGGCCAGATCACTCGATGCGAGCGCTCCCTCCTGACGGTAAATGGATGGCTGTGGCAACAGTACAAAGGAGACCATGCTGTAAGCAACACTGGATATCAGATTATATGACAATCAAAACCATTATCGGGACGCAATTATGGTGAAAACTAGCTTCGTAAATCACGCCTCTTCCATGAAATACTGCACAGGGACAACTGGTTCTCATCCGTGTAACGAGGCGCCCACGTCGGCGCTGATGTAACTGACATAATGTGGGGAAAAGTTATCTCAAAGCTTTGCATGAAAAATATACCCTGTAATAGACAATGTCGCTGTATTAACTGTAAACGTACCGACTGTTATTCTAGGACTAGTAGAACTAACATACAGTATTGGTCTTTTCAGAAGACCCGGTTCAGAGAAATCCAACTGTATCGAGCCGCAAAAAAAAACCGGGACTGTTACGGAATATAATGGGTTTGTCCGCCGGCGTCAACAAAGCTTTTCGTGTTATTCATTTTACTTACTGCTTTTCTCGGTGGGATTTATTAGTCATGTTGCCCAGACTGTAAAAACAAACGCGGCAACTTCCACCCAACTGTAGATGTTCGTGGACAGCCTCACAGCTCACACGTCAATCTGGTGACACTATGAAGGCATTCGGCAATAGGCTCTGCTGCGGTATCGCGTGTTTTCTTGGCCAGCTATTCCCGGTAGCGAGTCGGGCAGCAGGCGACGCCTGTAGTGGCGGCGCCTGGTTCAATTCGCCATCTCCGTCCTATCCATCAGCCCTTCCATTGAAAGGTCAGCTTCGTGACACACGCCGGTCCTGTGATGAGCGAACTGCCCGGCAGTCAGACTCCCATTTTTGGCTCTCTCAGGCAGCTATGATTAGAGGTTACAATGAAGGGAAAGAATATGGTATTGATCCCGAACAGAGGCAAGTCAATCCGACCCAGAGCGGCGCACTTTGAAGCTGGCAAAGGGGTAAATATGGTATGCTGTGATAACTATTTAAAAAAGATTTCAAAGCCGGCCATTGTCGATTTCTCTATTGATGTTCATTCAATTCGCAGCGCCCCCTGAGATGCGCACAAATTTAGAGAGGCTCGTTGCTATGACGATATTGATCTTTCGACGTGTCTATAGCAAGAAGCCATACTAAACATGTTTCAACAACCGTAGTCAAGGGTGGAAGTCTAACATGTACTCGTACAAAAGATTTGAAATCTAACATCTGGTCGCCGACCAGATCAAAAGCTATCAGTCTAATATCTGGTCTGACCAAAAGATTTAAGTCTAACATCTGGCTTTATTCATGGAGTTTAAATCTTACATCTGGCCGTACCAAGGAGTGTAAGTGACGCGATTCTTGCCTGACATCTGGCCGTACCAAGGAGTGCAAGTGACGCGATCCTTGTCTGACATCTGGCCGTACCAAGGAGTGTAAGTGACGCGATCCTTGCCTGACATCTGGCCGTACCAAGGAGTGTAAGTGACGCGATCCTTGTCTGACATCTGGCCGTACCAAGGAGTGTAAGTGACGCGATCCTTGTCTGACATCTGGCCGTACCAAGGAGTGCAAGTGACGCGATCCCTGCCTGACATCTGGCCGTACCAAGGAGTGTAAGTGACGCGATCCTTGCTTGACATCTGGCCGTACCAAGGAGTGTAAGTGACGCGATCCTTGTCTGACATCTGGCCGTACCAAGGAGTGTAAGTGACGCGATCCTTGTCTGACATCTGGCCGTACCAAGGAGTGTAAGTGACGCGATCCTTGTCTGACATCTGGCCGTACCAAGGAGTGTAAGTGACGCGATCCTTGTCTGATATCTGGCCGTACCAAGGAGTGTAAGTGCAGGGTTCCCACAGGAAACACAAAAACAAATTCCCTGATTTTTCCCTGATTTCTCCCTGAGTCATTGAAAGTTTCCCTGAGTAATCAAAAAGCATGTTCAACATCTCAATTATTATGTGTTTTAAATTCATTTGGAGTAAAGAGCATTGTTTTACTGAGGACGGTCTGAAAATTATAAAAGAACATGTCAAGAGAGACGTCCTTATTCAGGACCTAGATAATGGTCTCAAGATGTTTAACATGATTCACTTTCAACTTGCGTTTGCATGTAAATTGCTAAAAAAACAACTCAACAAACAATTCCATCTGGAGCGTTATTCCTTTATATTATTACTCTTACATATGTCTCGGGTTATTACTGTTTAAAATTAGAGTATCATTTTGCCAGCTAAGAGGTGTGCCGAAAAAATTCCAAGCATTTTATGGATTGGATTACTTAGATTGTGGTTGGACAACTGTCTCGGTGACGACAATGTAACAAACAATAAAATTTCCTCATCTGCTCAAATATTATGGAATAACGATTTATTATTATACCAGGGTAAGCCACTGTATGTAAAGCGTTGGACAAAATCAGGAATCATATTTGTTAGTGACATTGTTAAGGAATCCGGATCACTTGACTACGGTAAATTATATCAGAAGGTAACCGACTGTCCGCTAACTAATTTCGAGTTAATTGTCGTGAGCGGAGGACTGCGGTCTATTGAAGGAAAGTCAACTTTAATGTCAAGGGATAGTTCAACTGTTTTTTTTTTCAAATAAGATGTTGAGGACTATATCGACGAAGCATATTCATACTCAGAGAAAAGCTTTGCTACAGATACATATTCAACCAGCTCAGACATATTTGGAAGATTGCCTCTTTGGTCACTAAGGAAACGCAGTTGATTTCGCTGCAATGGAGAATACTCCATAATATTTATCCAACTAATAGTCAGCTACACAGAAAGAAAACGTCTATGTAAAGTATGCAACTAGCCAGACACCACCATACATTATTTTTATAAATGCAACTTGGTTAAAGAATAATGGAATGATGTCAAACCCAATATAAAAAAAAGTTTGTTGATGAGACAATCATATCGGAGAAGGAAATTATGTTAGGTTTTCATGACAGATCAGTTTTCTTTAATAATTCAAACTTTATTTACTGCAATAGACATATCTTGGTGGTAAAGGAATTTACCTGTAAAATTAAACTCGGCCATCGAGAACCTTATTGTTGTATTTTTGAATTTATTTGTATTTTTGCTAGGGAAATATACCAATGCGAACAAATGCACTTGATTTGACGCACTTTATTTGATGCGGATATTTTAAAACCTGTGCCTGGGGAAGGGGGTGCTAAAAATGTGCGTTCACAGAGTGGGTTTCCGCATGAAAAATACCCCTTCCGTGCAGATTTTGGCGGTGAAAAGGGGGCTTTACCGCGCCCCCACCCATAGCAATGTATTAAGAACCCCCCGCGGGTCTCAATGTATCATTTAGCCCTCTTTTTGGATTATTATTAGGGACTATGTGTGTGAGCAATAGTGGACACTTTTTATTGTTTGCAGACCGCCAGATCAATTACAATTCATCAAGGTAACTCTCCTAACTTAGTTCAAGGAGGAATGCGACGTTTTGCTAGGGAACAAAGTTTGTACCACACGAATCACCCACAGCAGAGCCATGCGAGGAACATAACGGGATTTTGACTTACTTAGTTGGCACACAATTATAACCACATCCTTAGAATTTGCAAGACAAAACAATAGTTTTTACTCGTATCTTACATGATCTAAAAATATAACTGTCTGCTAACCCTGACAACTGCAATATTTCTGGTTGGAATACATTTAAATGCAACACATCTCGTACAACACAACAAAACAAGCCAAATTGTATTCTGTGGACATATCCAAGAAAAAGCTCTGAGACAAAGGTTGCTCAAATCCGTTTGGGCTTCAAGCACAGTCTTCAATTATAGACATGCAAACAATTTTTTCTTCAAAATTCAGGTCTTAATGCAGGGAGAGTCTTAAAGCGTGAACATAAATGATAGCAAGAGAACTTCTGTCATACATGCCATTGCATAATTATACAAGATCAGGCCCATAACCATTTACCTATTGGGATATTATTAACCATATAAGAATTCA
The DNA here is from genome assembly GCA_964019135.1 of Arenicola marina. Classification (NCBI taxonomy): domain Eukaryota; kingdom Metazoa; phylum Annelida; class Polychaeta; family Arenicolidae; genus Arenicola; species Arenicola marina. The sequence goes on from OZ025249.1 coordinate 28,175,699, forward strand.
TAACCTTCTAGATATTAGTAGTGACTGGGATTGAACCGTGGCCAAAATGCAATCTTGGTTTCTGAAATTCCCTGATTTTTCTCTGATTTTGGCTTGAAAATAAAATTCCCTGATTTTTTCCCTGCAGGGAATTTTTTTTCACCATTTTCCCTATTTTCCCTGACCTGTGGGGACCCTGAAGTGACGCGATCCTTGTCTGACATCTGGCCGTACCAAGGAGTGTAAGTGACGCGATCCTTGTCTGACATCTGGCCGTACCAAGGAGTGCAAGTGACGCGATCCTTGCCTGACATCTGGCCGTACCAAGGAGTGTAAGTGACGCGATCCTTGCCTGACATCTGGCCGTACCAAGGAGTGTAAGTGACGCGATCCTTGCCTGACATCTGGCCGTACCAAGGAGTGTAAGTGACGCGATTCTTGTCTGACATCTGGCCGTACCAAGGAGTGTAAGTGACGCCATCCTTGCCTGACATCTGGCCGTACCAAGGAGTGTAAGTGACGCCATCCTTGTCTGACATCTGGCCGTACCAAGGAGTGTAAGTGACGCGATCCTTGCTGACATCTGGCCGTACCAAGGAGTGTAAGTGACGCCATCCTTGCCTGACATCTGGCCGTACCAAGGAGTGTAAGTGACGCCATCCTTGTCTGACATCTGGCCGTACCAAGGAGTGTAAGTGACGCGATCCTTGCTGACATCTGGCCGTACCAAGGAGTGTAAGTGACGCCATCCTTGCCTGACATCTGGCCGTACCAAGGAGAGTAAGTGACGCCATCCTTGTCTGACATCTGGCCGTACCAAGGAGTGTAAGTGACGCCATCCTTGTCTGACATCTGGCCGTACCAAGGAGTGTAAGTGACGCGATCCTTGCTGACATCTGGCCGTACCAAGGAGTGTAAGTGACGCCATCCTTGCCTGACATCTGGCCGTACCAAGGAGTGTAAGTGACGCCATCCTTGTCTGACATCTGGCCGTACCAAGGAGTGTAAGTGACGTGATCCTTGCTGACATCTGGCCGTACCAAGCAGTCTAAGTGACGCCATCCTTGCCTGACATCGTCGCCATTTCCAACAGAGGTAAATATCACAGCTTCGAGTTTACACCTAGTAGTTAGTCATTGCGCAAAAGAAAAAGTTTCTTTAACTTCGATAAATATCACCAGCACACCAATGGCCTATTATATAACATTTCCCGGACATCAGCGAGAAACGCCCCCTCTTCTCTTAGTTCTCAGTAAACACATCCTCCGGCGCTTGCCCCTTCATATCAATGAGAATGTTTGAGCCCTCCCAGAAATTCAAATCCGCAAGATATATTTGCCGTCCGGTCTCTAAGTAAGACCACAGAGTAGGCATTATACTGTTACAGTATAATGTATATGATATATATATAGGGTATATATAACCCAGCATAACCTAGGATCCAGCTTCCCTTTCCGTGAGAGAACCACCGGGGACACCAATCCCTGTGGGTTTCATAACCTTCGTTGGCCACGATCCCTCATTCCTACGCCCCCGCCCCCCCCCCCACCCCACCCCGGCGGTGCCATCTCAGGACATCGCAAATCTAACGAAGTCAACGCAAGCCAGGCGGAACCTGAGCAATCTCCACCAGACCCACCTCCCACCAGATGGCGCCCGATGCCGGCCAGCAGCCATTGATTTCAGATCGATCACGTTGGACGTTTGGAGAAGCCATACATACCTTAATTTCGGGTAATATCTCTGTTTGATTCTCGGTCAGACCCGTGGGCGGTCTAAGCTCATCTAGGGGGACTCTGTACAGTGTGTATGTCTGTAACGTGACGGTTGTCTAGTGACACCGTCCAGGATCTTAACGTTTCCTATGTCTGCCATGGGAAGCAGGTTCTCTTTCAATCGGTGTTAACTTTACAGCACAGCATAAACTTACCTTATATTATTATATGCCTCTCACTGTAAAACAATCATCCACACTTTATTGAAATAGTCATCATGTTTTATTGATACTTTTACGATTTTCGGTATGATAAACCACATTGCAATGTAATATACCTTGTCGCCATTAAGCGCTGCTACAACCAGCCAAGAATCTGTCCGACTACGACGACTGTTCCTAACCCACTCCTGGCGGTACCAAAAAACAAACTGCATCCATGTGGCTGAAATTGGCCCATCTCAAATACACTTTCTCCGCGAGTATTAAGTGGAGAGCAATCTCAGCGATTGTTGGAGATCAGACTGAAGTCAAGATTTATGGGGTGAGTCAATGTTGCCGATGGGAAGTGAGTGGCGGTATCTGCAATCTAAAATCGATCTGGACGTTCAAACCCGAATTATGTTTTCTACCCACTCCTTCTTTCCTGACCGATTTTCATGCTGTCTCTAATAAGCAACATGATCCAGTTTCGCTTAAAAGACCACTCACGTTCAGCAACATCCAGCTCGGAAAAAACGCTCCCCCATTTAAAACCCAATATCTGCAACCTTAAGTGGATGGACGCGGGGACATTTCGTGAGTGAGCGCCATCTTGGTTGTGGGTAACGCCGACATCCTGTCAGTTACGCCTGGGCATGTGGTGGTGGCGTATTAATATAGTACCGATATCGCTGGCATCAGGGGCGGCCATGGACAATCGGGTACAGTTTGAGGAAATGTTTAGACCGTTTCCAATGACCCCGGAAACGCTGGGGTACGTATAAGCCATCATGGAATATCTACAAGCATACGGCTCGCGTCTCTTGGCTGTCATAAATGTATTTCTCCAGCAATCGGAACTGTTTGCTGGATATATCTGTGGCGTGTTGGCTGGTGGGTCGAGAGAGGTGTATCATGGTGTACACAAATATGTACTGAGACACATATCATGGTGTACACAAATATGTACACTCAGACACATATCTTGGGGTATACAGTTATTTATCATGCGTATGTCATGGTGCGCACCATTATGTACAACACTGCATAGACCATGGTGTACACCATAATCAATAATCATACACATGCCATGGTGTACACCATTAGCTATAATCATATATATACCATGGTGAACTCCATTAGCCGCAACTATGCATATGCCATGGTACACACCATTATTTGTACAATACTACAATTAACCATTATGTACACCCATTGTATGACCGTCCATACACTCTCACGGCATAACGCGTGACAAACATTTCAGTCAGTCTTTCTCCCAGTTCTATCCGAGGTCGTGGTCCCAGCATTCCCCGCCCCCCCCCCCCCCCCACCACACGCCCTGGGCACACCACCACCGCCTGCTGCTCTATATAAGTCTAAGTCTTGCTCCAAGACAGACAGCTCTCGCTGCTGAGGCTCAGTGCCGCCGTCACCTCTTTGTGTAGCACACCACCAACAAAACACAGTTACTCCGGCAAGAAATCCACCGCAAGGAAACTGTGGCCTCTGTCGGATGAATAACAGCTCCAGCACCCCCCTTTGGTCTAGTCCTGACAATGGACACCCTGGAGAACCCATTACCTGTCTGACATATATCCTAATGGGCCCAGGGGTGGGTAGGGGCGCGAGGCACGGCGGAGGGGAGGGGTGAGGGGGCGGGGGCGGGGGGAAAGAGCGTGCAAGATTAGTTGAATAGCTATATGCTTATTTATATAATAACCGGGTTGGCATGCTACATCGTACAGATAGATAAGTGTGAAGTGAAGATGCTGGGAGTTGTAGGCAGCTCCCCGCACATCCCTTGTGTCATATGTGCGTCACGAAGATTTATGCAATTTCCCCTGGAGGGAATAAAGCAATTAGGCTCATCAAGTTGTGCTGATTTACGGCTCAAAGGAAACTCGAGCCGGCGTTCATCCACAGCTGTATTATTTTTGCCTATTGTCGCTCGTCAGGTGTTTTCACTTATTGAATCGTTACAAATGCGTTGACTGGTTGTCAGTGGCGCACATCGAGTCCTGTTATTTTTTACCGGTTCCACGTCTCAATACTTGTACGTGTATATGCATGAATCACGAATGTCTGCTTCATAATCAGCTTTATCTTATGATATGGACTGTTAATGACCACGTGACAACAACAGGGTGTATGTTTCTGTCACCGCCGCTTAAAGACACAGCACGTGATAAACGGAGGAACCCTGGAACAAATATATATGCACAATGGCATCATGACAGGGTTGCACGAATGGGAAGCAAACGTTGTACCCATGGAATGAAGAAATGAGTGGTGCTCTAGGCCATCTTTGTGTACATGGTAGACAATGAGAGGATGGTAGGACACCATCCAATGTGTCAGGTGGTACCCGGATGTACAATATGGCACGTTGTGTGGGTAACATGCGGCCGTATTACATATAAAATATCTTTCCTTACCACATATCTGTCCAAGCGCAGGGAGCCTCCCCTTGGCTCAGTTTATAAACAGGTGCCCCAGATAAGCTGGTCGTGGGTTCGAACCACCGCTGGTACCTGCATCGGGGGCAAGTTTAGTTAAAGCTCATTGTTATTGTCCTAGGAAGTTTTTTGGCCCAATCTAGCCTTCACGTGCACAAAAGTGGCCTAAAACATTTCATTTCATTGCAGGCAAGACGGTTTGCGAGAGGTTAAAGCGTCATATATGGGTAGGAGAGCAACCCAATTTAAACCTGCACCGCTCCGATACACTGATAAATCCAGTGTCAGTGCATCTTGACCGCGATGGCCCTGCTGGCCCGACCGCGGCGTGACGCCCCCCCCCCCTTCCACACACACACACTGAGGCACATCTATAGGCAAGGTATCCATGGTACCCGGGGTGCCTATAATCTCGTGAGCCCTCCCCTCAAAGGCCAGCTTCGTGACACACGCCGCTGTGAGATCAATGGCTCCCCGCGCCCGTCAGCCCACGGAGACTCCCGGCCATTCACAGTTTTGGCACACTCTGCCGGTGGCCAGGGGGCTTAATGGCCAGAGAGGGCCTTGTGGGCCTCACGGACGGCAGAATGCCGATCCATCCCCACAGCCTCTCTCACACTCCCTCTGTGATATGGCGGGTATGTCGCGATGACCACTTGAAAATAATACCGGACTCGTTATTATAGACTGAACCGTTGATATGAATAATTCCACACGGAATAATGGTGTTTTGCGGTGACGTGGTTTTTGAGTGACGGAAAAGGAAAAGTCGGTTTCAGCCATTAGATATTTTTTATGATGTGGTCCAGACTGATGTAGTCAAGGGTGATGTAGTCAAGACTGATGTAGTCAAGGCTGATGTAGTCAAGGCTGATGTAGTCGAGGCTGATGTAGTCAAGGGTGATGTGGTCAAGTCTGATGTAGTCAAGACTGATGTAGTCAAGGCTGATGTAGTCAAGGGTGATGTAGTCAAGGGTGATGTAGTCAAGACTGATGTAGTCAAGACTGATGGAGTCAAGGCTGATGTAGTCAAGACTGATGTAGTCAAGACTGATGTAGTCAAGGCTGATGTAGTCAAGGCTGGTGTAGTCAAGGGTGATGTAGTCAAGGCTGATGTAGTCAAGGGTCATGTAGTCAAGGGTCATGTAGTCAAGGGTCATGTAGTCAAGGCTGATGCAATCAAGGCTGATGTTGTCAAGGGTGATGTAGTCAAGGCTGATGTAGTCGAGGCTGATGTAGTCAAGGGTGATGTGGTCAAGTCTGATGTAGTCAAGACTGATGTAGTCAAGGCTGATGTAGTCAAGGGTGATGTAGTCAAGGGTGATGTAGTCAAGACTGATGTAGTCAAGACTGATGGAGTCAAGGCTGATGTAGTCAAGACTGATGTAGTCAAGACTGATGTAGTCAAGGCTGATGTAGTCAAGGCTGGTGTAGTCAAGGGTGATGTAGTCAAGGCTGATGTAGTCAAGGGTCATGTAGTCAAGGGTCATGTAGTCAAGGGTCATGTAGTCAAGGCTGATGCAATCAAGGCTGATGTTGTCAAGGGTGATGTAGTCAAGGGTGATGTAGTCAAGGCTGATGCAATCAAGGCTGATGTAGTCAAGGCTGATGTAGTCAAGGGTGATGTAGTCAAGACTGATGTAGTCAAGGTTGATGTAGTCAAGGGTGATTTAGTCAAGGGAGATGTAGTCAAGGGTGATGTAGTCAAGTCTGATGTAGTCATTGGTGATGTAGTCAAGGGTCATGTAGTCAAGGGTCATGTAGTCAAGTCTGATGTAGTCAAGGGTGATGTAGTCAAGGCTGATGTAGTCAAGGCTGATGTAGTCAAGGGTGATGTAGTCAAGGGTGATGTAGTCAAGGCTGATGTAGTCAAGGGTGATGTAGTCAAGGCTGATGTAGTCAAGGGTGGTGTAGTCAAGGGTGATGTAGTCAAGGCTGATGTAGTCAAGGGTGATGTAGTCAAGTCTGATGTAGACAAGGCTGATGTAGTCAAGGCTGATGTAGTCAATGCTGATGTAGTCAAGGCTGATGTAGTCAAGGGTGATGTAGTCAAGGATGATGTAGTCAAGACTGATGTAGTCAATGCTGATGTAGTCAAGGCTGATGTAGTCAAGGCTGATGTAGTCAAGGCTGATGTAGTCAAGGCTGGTGTAGTCAAGGCTGATGCAATCAAGGCTGATGTAGTCAAGACTGATGTAGTCAAGGCTGATGTAGTCAAGGCTGATGTAGTCAAGGCTGATGTAGTCAAGACTGATGCAGTCAAGGCTGATGTAGTCAAGGCTGATGTAGTCAAGGCTGATGTAGTCAAGGCTGATGTAGTCAAGACTGATGTAGTCAAGGCTGATGTAGTCAAGTCTGATGTAGTCAAGAGTGATGTAGTCAAGGCTGATGTAGTCAAGAGTGATGTAGTCAAGGCTGATGTAGTCAAGACCGATGTAGTCAAGGCTGATGCAATCAAGGCTGATGTAGTCAAGGGTGATGTAGTCAAGGCTGATGTAGTCAAGGGTGATGTAGTCAAGACTGATGTAGTCAAGGCTGATGTAGTCAAGGCTGATGTAGTCTGATGTAGTCAAGGCTGATGTAGTCAAGAGTGATGTAGTCAATGGTCATGTAGTCAAGGCTGATGTAGTCAAGGGTGATGTATTCAAGGGTGATGTAGTCAAGGGTGATGTAGTCAAGAGTGATGTAGTCAAGAGTGATGTAGTCAAGGCTGATGCAGTCAAGGCTGATGCAATCAAGGCTGATGTAGTCAAAACTGATGTAGTCAAGGCTGATGTAGTCAAGACAGATGTAGTCAAGGCTGATGTATTCAAAGCTGATGCAATCAAGGCCGATGTATTCAAGACTGATGTAGTCAAGACTGATGCAATCAAGGCTGATGTAGTCAAGACTGATGTAGTCAAGGCTGATGTAGTCAAGGGTGATGTAGTCAAGGGTGATGTAGTCAAGGGTGATGTAGTCAAGGCTGATGTAGTCAAGGGTGATGTAGTCAAGGCTGATGCAATCAAGACTGATGTAGTCAAGGGTGATGTAGCCAAGGGTGATGTAGTCAAGGCTGATGTAGTCAAGGGTCATGTAGTCAAGGCTGATGCAGTCAAGGGTGATGTAGTCAAGGCTGATGTAGTCAAGACTGATGTTGTCAAGGCTGATGTAGTCAAGACTGATGTAGTCAAGGGTGATGTAGTCAAGACTGATGTAGTCAAGGCTGATGTAGTCAAGAATGATGTAGTCAAGGCTGATGTAGTCAAGGCTGATGTAGTCAAGGCTGATGTAGTCAAGGCTGATGTAGTCAAGGGTCATGTAGTCAAGGCTGATGCAGTCAAGGGTGATGTAGTCAAGGCTGATGTAGTCAAGGCTGATGTAGTCAAGGCTGATGTAGTCAAGACTGATGTAGTCAAGGGTGATGTAGTCAAGACTGATGTAGTCAAGGCTGATGTAGTCAAGAATGATGTAGTCAAGGCTGATGTAGTCAAGGCTAATGCAGTCAAGGCTGATGTATTCAAGACTGATGTAGTCAAGGCTGATGTAGTCAAGGGTCATGTAGTCAAGGTTGATGCAGTAGAGGCTGATGTAGTCAACGGTGATGTAGTCAAGGGTGATGTAGTCAAGGGTCATGTAGTCAAGGCTGATGCAATCAAGGCTGATGTAGTTAAGGTGATGTAGTCAAGGGTGATGTAGTCAAGGCTGATGTAGTCAAGACTGATGTAGTCAAGGGTGATGTGGTCAAGGGTGATGTAGTCAAGGGTGATGTAGTCAAGGGTGATGTAGTCAAGAGTGATGTAGTCAAGGCTGATGTCGTCAAGGATGATGTAGTCAAGGCTGATATGTTCAACAATGTTGTGAACAAGGCCGACATGGTAAATAAAATTGTAAACCATGCTGATATCTGATATGGTAAATAACGTTGTAAGCAAGGATGACAACTCCTGGATGACGTAGTTGAGGTTAAGGTGAGAACTTGTATGCAAGGGTTGTGTAGTCGAGGCTCATATAAGCAAGTCTAAGGTAACGTTTGATATAGTTCTGGCGGATCTGGTGAATCTTCCAGCTGCAAACTTAGGGTCGGGTCTTAGGACCGGGTCTTGGGGTAGGGTCTTGGGGTCGGGTCCTGGGCTCTTGTCTTAGGGGCGGGTCCTGGGGCCGGGTCTTAGGGGCGGGTCTTGGATCCGGGTCCTGGGGGCGGGTCTTAGGGGCGGGTCTTGGATCCGGGTCCTGGGGTCGGGTCTTGGGGTCGAGTCTGGGGGGCGGGTCCTGGGGCCGGGTCTTGGGGGCGGGTTCTGGGGGCGGGTCTTGGGGGCGGGTCCTGGGGTCGGGTCCTGGGAGCGGGTCATGGGTCCGGGTCATGGGTCGGGTCTTGGGGTCGGGTCCTGGGGGCGGGTCCTGGGGGCGGGTCATGGGTCCGGGTCCTGGGGTCGGGTCTTGGGGGCGGGTCTTGGGGGCGGGTCTTGGATCCGGGTCCTGGGGGCGGGTCTTGGGGCCGGGTCTTGGGGCCGGGTCTTTGGGGCGGGTCATAGGTCCGGGTCCTGGGGTCGGGTCTTGGGGGCGGGTCTTGGATCCGGGTTCTAGGGTCGGGTCTTGGGGTCGGGTCTTGGGGGCGGGTCTTGGATCCGGGTCCTGGGGTCGGATCTTGGGGTCGGGTCTTGGGGTCGGATCTTGGGGTCGGGTCTTGGGGTCGGGTCTTGGGGTCGGGTCTTGGGGGCGGGTCCTGGGGGCGGGTCTTGGGGTCGGGTCTTAGGGGCGGGTCTTGGATCCGGGTCCTGGGGGCGGGTCTTAGGGGCGGGTCTTGGATCCGGGTCCTGGGGTCGGGTCTTGGGGTCGAGTCTGGGGGGCGGGTCCTGGGGCCGGGTCTTGGAGGCGGGTTCTGGGGGCGGGTCTTGGGGGCGGGTCCTGGGGTCGGGTCCTGGGGGCGGGTCTTGGGGGCGGGTCCTGGGGTCGGGTCCTGGGAGCGGGTCATGGGTCCGGGTCATGGGTCGGGTCTTGGGGTCGGGTCCTGGGGGCGGGTCCTGGGGGCGGGTCATGGGTCCGGGTCCTGGGGTCGGGTCTTGGGGGCGGGTTATGGGGGCGGGTCTTGGATCCGGGTCTTGGGGTCGGATCTTGGGGTCGGGTCCTGGGGTCGGGTCTTGGGGGCGGGTCTTGGATCCGGGTCCTGGGGTCGGATCTTGGGGTCGGGTCCTGGGGTCGGGTCTTGGGGGCGGGTCTTGGATCCGGGTCCTGGGGTCGGATCTTGGGGTCGGGTCCTGGGGTCGGGTCTTGGGGGCGGGTCTTGGATCCGGGTCCTGGGGTCGGATCTTGGGGTCGGGTCCTGGGGTCGGGTCTTCGGGTCGGGTCTAGGGGGCGGGTCCTGGGGGCAGGTCTTGGGGTCGGGTCTTGGGGGCGGGTCCTGGGGTCGGATCTTGGGGTCGGGTCTTGGGGGCGGGTCCTGGGGTCGGATCTTGGGGTCGGGTCCTGGGGTCGGGTCTTCGGGTCGGGTCTAGGGGGCGGGTCCTGGGGGCAGGTCTTGGGGTCGGGTCTTGGGGGCGGGTCCTGGGGTCGGATCTTGGGGTCGGGTCTAGGGGGCGGGTCCTGGGGGCAGGTCTTGGGGTCGGGTCTTGGGGGCGGGTCCTGGGGGCGGGTCTTGGGGTCGGGTCTTGGGGGCGGGTCCTGGGGTCGGATCTTGGGGTCGGGTCTTGGGGTCGGGTCTTGGGGTCGGGTCTTGGATCCGGGTCCTGGGACCAGCAGTCCTGCACGTATACCAACCTACTTATGGCTAGACTGGCTTTAAAGCTGTCAAGGGGGACACCTTACCATCCATACACCACGGGAGACACTCCGGCGGATGATAACCAAAATCCCCTCCCCCTCCCCGTCCCCCGCCCCTCCCCTCCCCGCCCTTCCCATCGCCAACGACCTACCGTCCTATCATTAACGAAGTACAGACAAAGGGGGTAGACCCCTTGTGAGTAATAATCGTAGCAGCCCATCGACCCCCCCTGCCATCCCCCCCCACCGCGGCCTCCAGTCGCCACACTTTCCCATGACCCACATCTGGCCCAACGAAGTGGACGAGACCCAGGCGGAGACTGAGCAATCTCCATCGGGCAAATCCGCCTCCAGATGGCTACGGCGGAGGGCGGCCAGTTTGTCATTGATTTCATATCGCTCATCTAGGACCTAAATAGACAAAGTACCAGTCTCAATTTCTGAGTGATATATCTGTCTTTATGGCGGGTGTCTGTCGCAGGGGGCAAACAGGTAGTCCATCCTTATTGTGCGATCGCTATAATGTCTAAATGGTTAATCATATGACGCTATCACGCTATAGCTATTCTGGACAAAACATATTTTGGGTACTTTATCCTTTGTGTTTGGAGGGTCGAGAAGGACATTCGCAAGCCTGTGGATGTGAAGATAAGATCTATTTGGTGAAGTTGATGCTGACAATTAATATATAATATACAAGATATACAATATACATTTATAATACACTGACTGTTCTTGCGGAACCATATGTACCGTGTGCATTCGATGGATGAAACCATATTACGTCATGCGACAGGTTAAACCCCGCACACCACATGTATAGCAGTGACTTCGAGATTAGAGCGGGTCTAAGACCGACTACATTGTGGTTAAAATAAATGATCCGTTATTATGCATACAACGAAATGAGTTCCCTCGCCTCTAGTTCAGGAATCGACTACACCATCGCTTTATCATACAGTGTATGCGTACATGCTGGCGTTCTCAATATGCCTTATTATATATCCGATATTTAGGGAAAATATGTCAACGTCAAGTTGCTTCGGTTATATTTTCAAAAAATCTTGACAAGCATTATTACCTGCAACATGATATATATAAGGGCAAACATCATGACATGCATCATGGTATATATCCTGGCAAACATTATGACATGTATCATGGTATATATCATGGCAAACATCATGACATGTATCATGGTATATATCATGGCAAACATCATGACATGTATCATGGTATATATCATGGCAAACATCATGACATGTATCATGGTATATATCCTGGCAAACATCATGACATGTATCATGGTATATCTCATGGCAAACATCATGACATGTATCATGGTATATATCATGGCAAACATCATGACATGTATCATGGTATATATCATGGCAAACATCATGACATGTATCATGGTATATCTCATGGCAAACATCATGACATGTATCATGGTATATATCATGGCAAACATCATGACATGTATCATGGTATATATCATGGCAAACATCATGACATGTATCATGGTATATATCATGGCAAACATCATGACATGCATCATGGTATATATCATGGCAAACATCATGACATGTATCATGGTATATATCATGGCAAACATCATGACATGTATCATGGTATATATCATGGCAAACATCATGACATGTATCATGGTATATCTCATGGCAAACATCATGACATGTATCATGGTATATATCATGGCAAACATCATGACGTGCATCATGATATATATCATGGCAAACATCATGTGTCTTGATACACGTCACGACATACTTCAAGACATACACCATGGCAAGCCAAGATGACCTATACCATGGCATACGTGTCTAATCCATCAGCTCTCGTGATGCTTTTAGAAATCATTGGGCATTAACCCTGATAAACTAAGCTCCTTGTCTCGCCGACCTGTTGGGCGGAACTCACTTCCATCGCCTGAGGAACAGACGTCTCAGTGAGACTCAGACGTCGTTGTTGTCGCACTCGACACCCTCTTTGTGCGGCGCTACCAAGCAAATACATCCATTGTGCCTAGCAGTCAGTGCCCCCTGTCCTGAGATTGAGAGCCCCGGTCAGCCATCCCTGAGATACAGCTTTAACAATGGCAGCCATGAGAGACTATCACCGGTCCATGGAATCCTAATGGACCAAGCTGACCTCTGGGGACCGGAATAAGCGTCACAGTGCCCGCCACAGTCGAAGGGTCACGTGGTCAGGTACACAATGGACACCACCAATTAGAACCATGTCAGCCTAATCTGATCCGACCGAGTCACGTGACACGCATGTAAGCGTCTGGCTAATGGAGGCTATAATCGAACATTTAACATTTAACAAGTCCAGCTGCGTGGTCCAAGTAGACTTATATCTCAATATATCTTGCCATAGACAAAGAGGCTGGCGGTTATCATTTCCGTTCGTAACAAATCGGCCCAAAAATATCCCTGGGTTAAAAGATATTCCAGACGTTTAGAAATGAGGTGCGGTCCGTCATCGGCGCGAATGCGGTGCCAATCTAGGCCCACTTCCGGTTACACAGGTTCTCACTTCCTTGTGCACGTGATCCCGCGTGGTGACCTGACTGGTGGCTATTTCGCTTTCTTATCTATTCCGTGCCAATTAAACACAATATCAGGAGGTATTCGCGAAATGACACCCAGAAACATGACGCTATGGATTACTCAAAACCCAAGACAGCGAGGCGCGGAGACGGTTCAGCTTATGGAGTTATGCGGATGCTGGGGCAATGGAGCTTGATGGAACAGACACGAGGTAGGGGTAAAATATTCCCTCATGGGGTGGGGGTAAAATATTCCCTCGCGGGGTGGGGGTAAAAGATTTCCTCATGGGATGGGGGTAAATGATTTCCTCACGGGATGGGGGTAAAATATTCCCTCACGGGGTGGGGGTAAAATATTCCCTCACGGGGTGGGGGTAAAATATTCCCTCGCGGGGTGGGGGTAAAATATTTCCTCGCGGGGTGGGGGTAAAAGATTCCCTCATGGGATGGGGGTAAATGATTTCCTCACGGGATGGGGGTAAAATATTCCCTCACGGGGTCGGGGTAAAATATTCCCTCACGGAGTGCGGGTCATATGTCTCCAGTGCCCATGATATATCAGGGAACCAAGATGCATGCTGGGGGGGGGGGCTTGGGGTGGGGGGTGGGGGTATAACACGCTTCCATAATCATGGCAGTTGATTGCCAAGGCGAATATGGCGTTGAGGGGAGGCCCAACTCTCGCCCAGGACGTGGCTTGTGTTGCACCCCATAGTCTCGCACCCCATATAGCGTACAGGGCTATCGCGAAATCGTCCATTAAGCTAGGGCTGTGGGACGCCGCATCTATATGGATTCTTACAGCTTCTTATACTCACTTTTTGTCATCGTGCGTCATTGTAGTGAAGGAAAGACGCCTCCATAAAATAACTCCCTGCTTCAAGGAGCTCTCATCCTCAGCGGCCCTCGAATGGTGCTCAGCACGAACGCACTAGGGGTCGAGCTTCTCGCCTTAACATCAACCGCCTCTGAAAAAAAATAATATCGCATACCGTAGCATGCTCTGTAGGTATTAGAATGTATTTAACATACAACTTTATTATGGACATAGTCATAGTAACAATGAAAAACAAACATAAACATTTAAATAATTCGGGCATCCGGATATATTTCAGCTTCTGAAATCCACAGAGAAAAAAATTCTTATATGGAGCTACGCCAGTTACTTTAACATCGCTGTAAAACATTGGAATGGCTATCACGTGACTGACTGAACGCCCGTCAGACTTAGACAGTCGGATAGCAGGGGAGAGGTAAGTTTGTAGATTGGATAAGCCAAACAGGGTTGGGGTTGGGGGTGGGGGTGGGAGGTGATGGGGGCCATAGCCGGAATTGGGTGGGGATCCGGTTCAAAACGACATTAGGGCCAACCCAGTACGATCAATAAATCAATGTCTCGGGGACCAATTCTATGCCCAGCTTGGCAGCGCGGGGGCACCAACACGTCACAGCTAGAAGAATTATCTCCTATTGTATCGCCTGCCGCAGCCCGACGTAAGTGGCAGGAGATAAATATCTGACTGGACAATAATTTCACGCTTTTCAGTTCGCAGAGGATTGGCTGTCGCAGCCGCTGGCCCTGTGTACAGAGGAATCGGAGGCAAGTCTCTGCGGCCCCCGGCGCTTTTTAAAGGGTTTTAGTCCGTTTTTTAACCACCCTTTAAACAACCGGAGGCTATATGCAGTTATATCTGCAAGGCCTGGGCCTGCCGTGCCTGGGTCGGCAAGGGAACTAAACGTCGAATAATTCGATTTAAATCGCCAAAGTTATATTAAACAGACCCATTTTATCCGGCCTCATATCAATATTCATCAAAGGCATATTAATCTTGTTATTAAATGACATTTAGTGTCAATAAAAATTCGATTAAATATATATATCTCTCGCAACAGTTCTGCCCTTTTTAAATTGCTAGCAGATCTGAGGTGATCTGTGAATGTAAACACATTATCAATACCTGCAAACTGTATTTATTTAGTATCGGATGTGAAGATTGCTATTGATTTTGACCCAATGACCTGTGCTCGTCCCAGGATGACACAGGTCATACCTCATAGATATCGCCGTGCGTGTCCTACAGGGAACTGGTACCGATTAACAAGTGTCATATCCCACGATGGGAGACTTCTTTATCCGAATACAAAACGTAAACCGTGGCTTTTAAGTCTTCCCCGTTTGGCGTTGTTCCTGTTTTAACAGGGTTGATGAGCTCTGAGTGGTTGTTGATATTTAATTCCTACTTGGGTGTCCTATGTGACGAGGCTGTCGCACATGGTTGACCCGGCATTGTATGTGCTATTCAGGTCACACTCTAATTAATAGACCCTCAGACCGTCAGACAAGGTCCAATGTGCGACGCAATCTCATTTTACTAGACCATTCATTGCCATGGACAACCTGCGCTATTTTGGTGGGTGTCTGGACTATAATAGATCTTTATAACGACGTTGACGTCCGTGACGTAACCCGATACCTTTGATAAACCTATTCATATCGCCCATTTGCGCTGTATGTTATAAGAACATGTCTTCGAGATGACATGAGATCGAAGCTAATCTATACGAGTATCCTAGGTGTGCTATAATTTAATATTATAAGCATATTGACTGCTCTAATTAAAATGTTTAATATTATGAAATGCATAGAAGGAATGTATAATTTGGTCATAATATTTTCTTCATTCTTCCATTAACCTTGTACCGCTTTACCACAGTTTACATGACAACGACAAGGCAATTATAAACCGTCCTCATAAATAGAGGATGCAACATGACAAAGAATTCCTGCTTACTCAGTTACCCCATTCGTACGACTGATATCTACACTACTGGGCCAAATGTTGCATCATAATCTCTTATTTATCTGTTTGATATGACACGGGATATTGAATAATACAGTGCCCCGTGATTCTGCCACTAGGTGGCGCTGGGAGTGCTACCGTTGCGTCCCTTAATTCTGCTGGGTGGAGAGGGGTTGTTCCTTACACGATTTATCAGGCCGCTGGGTGTGTTAAGGCCGGATCAGCCGTGGTCGGCCACGGAAAGGGGGTGCGGTCCAGGCAAGCATGATTACCCTCTCGCTTTAGACTAAAAGCATTACTTCTGGCCTCCTGCCTTTTGGCACGTCGGCGCACTGCTGAATTATCTATTTCCAGACCTTACCCAACAGGATTGGGGGGGAGGGGGGGGGGGGGGTAAGGGAGGGGGGGGGCGGCTGACAACAACTGCCCGCGGATTACTTAGGGTGGCGGACACCTCCCTCTTACACATCCTGGGTCAGCACAGAGGATTTTTTTTTTCATTTTCATTCGTTCGCTTCAATGTCCCCTTGAGCCGAGGATTTGAGGGTAACACAAGGCGAGGGTTGATACAATCAATGTATAGAAAGTTCTTTTCGGGTTACGGTTCACTAACCCTGACACCGGGGAAACTGAGCCTCACTTGGTATCACTTGGAAATCGATGGTTTAATCTCTTGATGCCTCCCAGGACACAGTATACCACCAAGCTCCTGATGCCTTACCACACTTCATCTAGCTCATGACACAGTATGCCAGGCTGCAATCTCGTGATGCCTCACCACATGTCATCTAGCTCAATGCTTGCTTTCATATGCCATTTTAATGCATTTTCATGAAAAAAAATATTTGTTTATGTGTAACAGGCAATCTCATTGAATAGCAAAAGGAATCTAAAAGCCAAATAGCTGATATTGGTTCGAATTAGAAGACGCCAACTTGTTCTAGGAAAGTTAAGGAGGAGCAGGAGGAAGGGGAGGAGGAGGAGGAGGAGGAGGAGAAGGGGAGCAAGATGAGAGGGGCGAGGAAACAGGGGAGGAGGGGGGCACTGTCTTTATGACTTAGAGGCGCGTGGCACCGTGAGGGCCATTCTAAGCGTGCAGGACCCATACGACCAGACATCGACCAATGAGAGCGGACACACGCAGTTACTGCGGCAAAACGGGGCTGCGTGTGGTGCGCCCTCATCTCGTTAACCGTTATAACGATGCCGCCATTCCTCACCCTTCACCGCGCAATAATCCCGCTTTACGACCGGACCTTTTTTTTCTCATTTAACTATTTTCCTTTCGAGCGGCTCCCATGTCGTCTTGATACTCGGCAAAAACAGAGAGAAAGAAACAGAGAATTCTCTTCCAGTACGATCAGTTCTTATATTAGTTCTTTTCATCAGCCCCAGGCCACCTCCTAACTACGCACCCCCCCCCCCCCCCGCCCTCACGCATCCCATCCCTCCACGGTCCCACGGTATAATTTAGGGGGCAGTAGTACGGCGGCTCTCCTCAATAGAGGTAATACGCAGCATTTCACCCTTCCACCCCGGGCTGCCAGAGGGGGGGGGGGGTCGGAAGGGGGGGTGGACCTGAGGGGCGATCGGCCACGAAGGGGG
>OZ025249.1:28192968-28234088 GCA_964019135.1 Arenicola marina
AGATGAGTGCTCGTACCCAGACCGACGCCCCCCCCCCCAAGCGGCCGTCGCCACCACTATGCACAGCTGTTGGTGTTATGAACCGTGTTGGTCCCGTGTCGTGGTTACACCAAGCAAGTGAAATGTGCTTCTTGCTTCATGCCCTTTAATGCTATCTGGGGTAAACAAATATCTAGAATATCGAGCAATTACGAATTGCTGATGTGGTTAACTTTGTACAAATCATTTACAGTGTTATGACACCAATCAGTGCAAGCCAACTTCAGTGTAAATGTAAGGATGCGTCACGCATACGTGATCAGGTGAGATAATATAACATGAAATTTTATTGTCGGTGCATAAAATCAACAATAAACATTAGCTATTGACCAACAAGTGGTTCAAGTGACAGGAGCATATCTGTACATATGATTGGGACAATCGAACTCCCATTCCATGGAGTTACCGGGCATAACTGTGTTTGATCAGTGTTTCTGTGACCACGCCTTAATGTTATTTCTGTGATCAGATGTTAATAGCATTCCTGTGATTTACGTATAAATATTGTTTCTGTGACGAATTATTAATATTGTTTCTGTGACGAATTATTAATATTGTTTCTGTGACGAAGTATTAATATTGTTTCTGTGACGAAGTATTAATATTGTTTCTGTGACGAAGTATTAATATTGTTTCTGTGACGAATTATTAATATTGTTTCTGTGACGAAGTATTAATATTGTTTCTGTGACGAATTATTAATATTGTTTCTGTGACGAAGTATTAATATTGTTTCTGTGACGAAGTATTAATATTGTTTCTGTGACGAAGTATTAATATTGTTTCTGTGACGAAGTATTAATATTGTTTCTGTGACGAAGTATTAATATTGTTTCTGTGACGAAGTATTAATATTGTTTCTGTGACGAAGTATTAATATTGTTTCTGTGACGAAGTATTAATATTGATGTGTGAATTTGGCCACGTGCTTATGATGTCTATTGGTCACGTGGCATTGTTTTCTTTTATTACTGACTATGATGCTAACCAGTTAAAATTATCTGTTATCAAGCCAATTATAAAAATAAAAATGCCAGCAAAAATATTAATCTGGAATGACTGATTACCCACATAATCACAAGATGTGAGGACCACGTAATGGGGTTTGTATAATCTGCCTCGAAGACTCATTATATTCGCCGGTATTGACAAATCTTCTGCCGATTGTCTTGTGGCGCGTGTGGCACTAAAACCGAACGTGACGTCACATCACGGATTGCCTCAGACAAAAACATGGACCCTGCGAGAAAGCAATCGGTGTCATTCCGGCACCCCCCTCACCTCTCCCTCTCTCTTAGCCCCTCCCCATTTGCGTCTACCTCAAAGTTGACAGCAATTGATGGTCTTTTGATGACGGAGAAGAAAAAACCCGATGTGTGATTTATCTCACTGTGGCAAACCGCGGAAGCTTGGGTGGCCGTTGAAGCCTTTTTCTACACCTGTCTTTACCTCTTTGGCAGGGTACTCCGTCTTGCGTTAACTAGGCTTCCCACACGTCTACCTGGGCCAACGACACCGAGTCGCTGGAGGCTTCACCTAATCCTTATACCACTCAATTTGGTCTACCGCAGTCTGCTGTAAGGCGACGGGGCGGGGGATGGGGGAAGGGGGGTGGTTGGAGGTGGGTGGGGCTGTGAGGAGTGGGGGCCGTGCAGGGGGAAGCTGGGGCGACCGTTCGAGGAGGGGTTCCCCCACATTTATAATCGGTCAAGTCATTCTGGTAAACATCGCTACAGAGGTGTAGCAATGGCGGCCAGCCTCCTGGTCGGCGATTAGTATTCATAATTGGCAATGCAAGACAATAGTGGATCCACACTAGCGGCTATCCTAAATGGAAATACAAAGAGACAAGCGATGGCTTCAGTTTAAAGTAATGGCTTGGGACACCGGGAAGAGGTCAGGAGAGGATGTATGCGTTGTTTCGTACACCATGCTTCTCTGAGAGAACAGTCTAGGACCACAAGCATTTTTCCTTAATCCAGGCAGTAGGCCGAGTAGATGATTTTTACTCCCTATCTTACTTATGGCTATGATGATGTCTGGAGGTGTCACTGTAGTAACGTGATGCCCACTATATACATTAAATATGGTGTAAGTATACAAGCAACCTAAAGTATTTCTGATGTCAATCGGACATAATTCCAATATATTCTGGAATGTCTAATGTCAAAAGAAACTCAAATTGAGCTTTTAGCGAAGATCCTTTGCCCGCAGCTAATGAGCACTGAATTATTCAGAGTCAACCCACGCATAAGCCCGGAGCGTGGATTAGGTAGGCAGCCATTCGAACCGACGACGCTCACAACAGAGCAACGACCGTTATAAACGCAAGGTGCGTTTTTATCCGGTGCAAGGTTGGGGGATTTTCGTACGAACTGTGCGACTGTGCTACCAATTCATATCACAACCGCCACGGCCAGGGTCCAGGCCCCGGGCCTCTAACCCCTCCGGCCCCCCCCCCCCTTCCACACACCCCCGCCCACCCCGCGCCCCACCGCCGTCGCCGCCACTATGTGCTCATCGCGCAACCTTTCCCCGTCCCGTTCTGATTCTATCCTTGCTGATTTGCCCCTTCCGTTGCCATGGCAACCAGCCTCCCCCACCTCCCTCTTTCAATACGGAGAAATCCACATCGAATACCCCCTCATTTCCAGCCAATATAATCCAATTTGGCGGCGGCGGAGGCGACGTGAGTGGCGGAAAGGCTGGGAGGTGAGGTGGGGGGGATGAAGAGTACGGGGGTGAGGAGGGGCGTAGGTGAAGGAGAGGGCGGGCGGGGTTGGGGGCGGGCGAGGAGTCCGGCCAGTGGTAAATATGGGCTTGTAATTGCTGTTACAGTTGGGGTCCAAGTCACATTGGACATCTGGGGTCGCTGGGTAGGAAGGTATGGGCTGGGGTAGGGGGGGGGGCGGGGGGGGGAGGGTGCGTGGTATAGGGTAGGTGGGGGTGTGGATGGGGTGAGCTGGGGTGAGCTGGGGTGGCCGGGGTAGGGGGATCACTATTCAAGGCATAAGGTATAATGATGGAATGAGGAATAGGATGTGGTCATCGACTTATGAGAGATGGGGAGAGGGAGGGGGAGAGAGGAATTGGGAGCAGAGAGACAGCGAGGGGGTGAAGAGGGGGGCGGAACTGCTGGATGGTTGAGGACGTGGAATGGGAGCCCGCAGGGGGGGGGGGAGTTATCAAGTGTCTCTTAAGCCCGGGATTCTCGACTACACTCACCCCCCTCACCCCCTCACCTCCAGCTGACCACGTCGCACTGAAGTAAACTCCAATACACCCACTTCGCTCCACATCCATGTCGTACCAATGGGCACTCTGCTGAACGCTGCGGTAGCCACTCGCTCCACACCCATGTCGTACCAATGGACACTCTGCTGAACGCTGTGGTAGCCACTCGCTCCACACCCATGTCGTACCAATGTGCACTCTGCTGAACCCTGTAGCCACTCGCTCCATACCACCAGGGGGAGACGGGGGAGAGTTTGTTGGTTGGTTGCATATTATAGAGCCATATCCCTGGGGGTAACCCCCTACTCTTTGCGAAGAGGGACATGGGATCTGTATCCTGCGACCACACACACATGGCCACAGCGGGGCGCGAACCATCGATCCACGTGCCGTTAGGCTCTCAGGTGGCCAGAGCAATCAAGGCGAGCGCTCTAACCCACTGAGCTATCGGGCCGACCCCCACTATAAGGGTAAACCAGAATGTCGACGCAAGCTTCACTGCCAATATCTAAGCCCTATTAAGCCGTTGCAGCCTCAATAATTTATATAAAACAATAAAAAATGCAACGTATGTGTTTATACGTATAGGCACCATGTAGAATCGATCGTCTAGGCTGTGATGTGGGATGAATGTAAAGGCTATCCAGCCATGTTCCAAACAGGGTACCATCCCATATTCCGTTGGAGGAAAATCATCTGGATGATGCTTGATGGCAAATGCATGATACTTGCTTATGTGCTACAGTATGTGTGTCCTCATGTACGTCCGCTCCACATGAAACTTAACGCTGGCTATATGGGTTCCATCCTAGCGCAGCTCTCTCCGAATAAGCAAGACCCATCTACCAATATCTCTGAGTTGTTTTTACATTAGGGTGATATTCTCATTGAGCTGGGAGTGTCGGCTGACATTTGCAAGGTACACGCTTGCTATATTGGATACACTTACCTATGTGGGCACGCTTATCAGTATAATATGTATAGTATGGTACAGACCATACAATGGGAGGTGCGCGTGGGCGAGGGGCGGGGGGGGGGCGAGTGGGGAGGGGCGAACGCCAAGTTTGGTCAGGCCTATAATTGTCAAAGACACAAGCACTAGCAAGGTAATCGGTTCCGAACCTAAATTAATATAAACGCCATCAATCACGGAAAAAGACCGAATGTAGCAAAAACATAATATGCTGATGCAAGTGATAATCATTCAGCAGTGAGTATTGGCGCTATCTTTGACAAACAGTGTCCATTGATGGGACATTTAATACGACGAAATTATGTGGAGCCTAGTGACCGCGCTCAGTGAGCTTAGTTTGATGCCTACGATATCACAGAGTGACTTTTTTCATAATTACACGCTTTGAATGGTTTAAGCCCTTTTAATAATTATACAACATGCAGACATACGCAAGACTACAGGAGATATTATGAAAGATTTGATTTAAAAACAACATGTCCTCGTGTTGATATCTGACGTGCTATGCATGCATTCGACATGAATCCATCCATTACAGTGACGTTGCTCCAAGGCCGGCCAGATCGGTATACAAAGTTAATGACTTCAGCTTGTGGCACCTCTCTGTTTAAATGCTAAATTAGTAGGTACGACTGTTGAATTTGTATCCTGGGAATGATTTAGCAAAAACTGTTACGTGGGAACAGAAAATAATGTAATTATATTTTGTATCTCGGGATTACGGCGATAGACAAAAAGAACTAGCCAGCATCTATTTATGTTTGCCCCCCCCCCTCGCCTTGCCACAAGCAAACATCCCTAAGCCATATACACAGCAGGGTGGGGTTGGGGTTGGGGGTGACCGCTAAGGCAGCGTGTGAGATGGAGACACGCTCTCGGGTAATTACATAATTCGTGGCTAGCGTTGCCACGCATCTCGGAAAATCCCTGACCCACCCCCCCCCCCCCCCCACACACCGCCCCCCCCTCACACACCACCCCACGCTATGTTCTGCACCCCCTGTCCGGCCACCCGTCTCCACCCTCCCCCCTCCCCCCTCCCCCACTCCCCGCCCCCGTCCTACCCACACGCAGCTAGATAATGACCCATCCCTCCAGGATGACCATATAAATGTTTTACCCAGCGGTGGTGTTTGCCGTTGAAACGGAAATCCGGATGTCGGCCAGGCGCAGGCGCACTGGCCACTTGATAATGACACGAAATGGGTGCCGCTGGCGGGGCAGCCTACTTCCCTTGTCGCCGACACGTCCCTTTGAACTACCCCCGGCCTTGCTAACCAGATCCCCCCGGCCCCAGTAATTTAATAGGAAGACAGAATTCTGTCTTGGTGCGCCACGATTTCGTGATGGCGTATTGGCGTGGACGGTTCATGGCCATCAACATTGCCGTGTGTCTCCATCTAAGATGGCCGTGGTACGCTACACATTGGGGGGCTGTGGACGGTTGTTATATGCAGCTTACCATGGTGGTAAGGCCATGTTGTATGTGGCTGCAGCATCACCCAGGACAGGCTACCATTGTAAGACTTATAACAGCTGGCCATCAAAATATACAAATGATTGAATTTCATGCTATCAGAGATTGTATCTCATGCATAAAGCAAGGTATTTTTATTACCAAACCAAACAATAATTATCCCAGGTCTATTTAGTGAGTACCTAACGAGCTGCCCAATGTGTCTGTCTACACGACCCCATCAGTCTGTGTACCCGGCAATCACCAACGTCAGACGGACAAGCAGACCCCACTCGGTGAGTCGAATTCTAATCACGTGCTATGCAAATGAGGGGTCAATAAAAATAGGATCAGGTCACCATCACAACCCCCGCGGAGAGCGATTCCCTGCCGGCGCCAAGTCGGAGCCAATCACAGTAAGACTGAAGCGATTTTGGTCGGACCCTTTCCCCGATTTGATCGTTGCTGTCGTCCACTTACGTGACTGCCATCAGTCACAGCCCACTCACAGCTCACTCACCGCTCACTCACAGCCCACTCACATCTCACTCACAGTTCACTCACAGTATTCTCACAGCTCACTCACAGCTCACTTACAGCTCACTAACAGCTCACTCACAGGTCACTCACAGCTCACTCACAGCTCACTCACAGCTCACTCACAGCTCACAGCTCCTGCACAGCTCACTTACAGCTCACGTACAGCTCACTTACAGCTCACGTACAGCCCATACATAGTTCACTCACAACTCACTCACAGCTCACTCACAGCTCACTTACAGCTTCCTCACAGCTTCCTCACAGCTCACTCACAGCTCCCTTACATCTTATGCACAGTTCACGCACAGCTCACTCACAGCTGACTCATAGCTCACTCACAGCTCACTCACAGCTCGCTCATAACTCACTCACAGCTCATTCACAGCTCACTCATAGGCGGGTTATAACTCACACAGTGTCGCAATGGCTGTGTTGATGGTAATTTCAGTCTAGGCATTGGTAACCTGTGGTTTACAGTGTTTACGTGTATTGCCCTGTTTTGACACACAGAAATAGTATCCCTGTGATCAACAAGGGAGACCCTTCCATATAGTATCCCTGTGATCAACAAGGGAGACCCTTCCATATAGTATCCCTGTGATCAACAAGGGAGACCCTTCCATATAGTATCCCTGTCATCAACAAGGGAGACCCTTCCATATAGTATCCCTGTCATCAACAAGGGAGACCGTTCCATATAGTATCCCTGTCATCAACAAGGGAGACCCTTCCATATAGTATCCCTGTCATCAACAAGGGAGACCCTTCCATATAGTATCCCTGTCATCAACAAGGGAGACCGTTCCATATAGTATCCCTGTGATCAACAAGGGAGACCCTTCCATATAGTATCCCTGTCATCAACAAGGGAGACCCTTCCATATAGTATCCCTGTCATCAACAAGGGAGACCCTTCCATATAGTATCCCTGTCATCAACAAGGGAGACCCTTCCATATAGTATCCCTGTCATCAACAAGGGAGACCCTTCCATATAGTATCCCTGTGATCAACGAGGGAGACCCTTCCATATAGTATCCCTGTCATCAACAAGGGAGACCGTTCCATATAGTATCCCTGTGATCAACAAGGGAGACCCTTCCATATAGTATCCCTGTGATCAACAAGGGAGACCCTTCCATATAGTATCCCTGTCATCAACAAGGGAGACCCTTCCATATAGTATCCCTGTCATCAACAAGGGAGACCCTTCCATATAGTATCCCTGTCATCAACAAGGGAGACCCTTCCATATAGTATCCCTGTCATCAACAAGGGAGACCCTTCCATATAGTATCCCTGTCATCAACAAGGGAGACCCTTCCATATAGTATCCCTGTCATCAACAAGGGAGACCCTTCCATATAGTATCCCTGTCATCAACAAGGGAGACCCTTCCATATAGTATCCCTGTCATCAACAAGGGAGACCCTTCCATATAGTATCCCTGTCATCAACAAGGGAGACCGTTCCATATAGTATCCCTGTCATCAACAAGGGAGACCCTTCCATATAGTATCCCTGTCATCAACAAGGGAGACCCTTCCATATAGTATCCCTGTCATCAACAAGGGAGACCGTTCCATATAGTATCCCTGTCATCAACAAGGGAGACCCTTCCATATAGTATCCCTGTCATCAACAAGGGAGACCCTTCCGTATAGTATCCCTGTCATCAACAAGGGAGACCCTTCCATATAGTATCCCTGTCATCAACAAGGGAGACCCTTCCATATAGTATCCCTGTCATCAACAAGGGAGACCCTTCCATATAGTATCCCTGTCATCAACAAGGGAGACCCTTCCATATAGTATCCCTGTCATCAACAAGGGAGACCCTTCCATATAGTATCCCTGTCATCAACAAGGGAGACCCTTCCATATAGTATCCCTGTCATCAACAAGGGAGACCCTTCCATATAGTATCCCTGTCATCAACAAGGGAGACCCTTCCATATAGTATCCCTGTCATCAACAAGGGAGACCGTTCCATATAGTATCCCTGTCATCAACAAGGGAGACCCTTCCATATAGTATCCCTGTCATCAACAAGGGAGACCCTTCCATATAGTATCCCTGTTATCAACAAGGGAGACCCTTCCATATAGTATCCCTGTCATCAACAAGGGAGACCCTTCCATATAGTATCCCTGTCATCAACAAGGGAGACCCTTCCGTATAGTATCCCTGTCATCAACAAGGGAGACCCTTCCATATAGTATCCCTGTCATCAACAAGGGAGACCCTTCCATATAGTATTCCTGTCATCAACAAGGGAGACCCTTCCATATAGTATCCCTGTCATCAACAAGGGAGACCCTTCCATATAGTATCCCTGTCATCAACAAGGGAGACCCTTCCATATAGTATCCCTGTCATCAACAAGGGAGACCCTTCCGTATAGTATCCCTGTCATCAACAAGGGAGACCCTTCCATATAGTATCCCTGTGATCAACAAGGGAGACCCTTCCATATAGTATCCCTGTCATCAACAAGGGAGACCCTTCCGTATAGTATCCCTGTCATCAACAAGGGAGACCCTTCCATATAGTATCCCTGTCATCAACAAGGGAGACCCTTCCATATAGTATCCCTGTCATCAACAAGGGAGACCCTTCCATATAGTATCCCTGTCATCAACAAGGGAGACCCTTCCATATAGTATCCCTGTCATCAACAAGGGAGACCCTTCCATATAGTATCCCTGTCATCAACAAGGGAGACCCTTCCATATAGTATCCCTGTCATCAACAAGGGAGACCCTTCCATATAGTATCCCTGTCATCAACAAGGGAGACCCTTCCATATAGTATCCCTGTCATCAACAAGGGAGACCCTTCCATATAGTATCCCTGTCATCAACAAGGGAGACCCTTCCATATAGTATCCCTGTGATCAACAAGGGAGACCGTTCCATATAGTATCCCTGTCATCAACAAGGGAGACCCTTCCATATAGTATCCCTGTCATCAACAAGGGAGACCCTTCCATATAGTATCCCTGTCATCAACAAGGGAGACCCTTCCATATAGTATCCCTGTCATCAACAAGGGAGACCCTTCCATATAGTATCCCTGTCATCAACAAGGGAGACCCTTCCATATAGTATCCCTGTCATCAACAAGGGAGACCCTTCCATATAGTATCCCTGTCATCAACAAGGGAGACCCTTCCATATAGTATCCCTGTCATCAACAAGGGAGACCCTTCCATATAGTATCCCTGTCATCAACAAGGGAGACCCTTCCATATAGTATCCCTGTCATCAACAAGGGAGACCCTTCCATATAGTATCCCTGTCATCAACAAGGGAGACCCTTCCATATAGTATCCCTGTCATCAACAAGGGAGACCCTTCCATATAGTATCCCTGTCATCAACAAGGGAGACCCTTCCATATAGTATCCCTGTCATCAACAAGGGAGACCCTTCCATATAGTATCCCTGTCATCAACAAGGGAGACCCTTCCATATAGTATCCCTGTCATCAACAAGGGAGACCCTTCCATATAGTATCCCTGTCATCAACAAGGGAGACCCTTCCATATAGTATCCCTGTCATCAACAAGGGAGACCGTTCCATATAGTATCCCTGTCATCAACAAGGGAGACCCTTCCATATAGTATCCCTGTCATCAACAAGGGAGACCCTTCCATATAGTATCCCTGTCATCAACAAGGGAGACCGTTCCATATAGTATCCCTGTCATCAACAAGGGAGACCCTTCCATATAGTATCCCTGTCATCAACAAGGAAGACCCTTCCATATAGTATCCCTGTCATCAACAAGGGAGACCCTTCCATATAGTATCTCTGTCATCAACAAGGGAGACCCTTCCATATAGTATCCCTGTCATCAACAAGGGAGACCGTTCCATATAGTATCCCTGTCATCAACAAGGGAGACCCTTCCATATAGTATCCCTGTCATCAACAAGGGAGACCCTTCCGTATATGCTTCGTACTATTTATTAGTTTACTTCAATAGCTAGATTGAAAACCTGGATATCAAAGAATCAGCGGTATCTCTATATATTATAATAAAATATATATAATACATGTAATAATTGCCTGACTATGCCTAGTGATCGCTGGTCGATATATTCAAGGGGCCATTTAATGATATGAGACCATGAAGACCGGAAAGTTGCAGATACAGCTTGTTTATAAACGATAAATACACAGTGTTAAACTGTTATTTCATAATAAAAATAGGCCCCCAACACCCTTGTCTTGACATTTGCCGGTACATAACATATAATGCGACATAAATAAATGTTATTCAGCTTCTGCCATGCGAAAGGCCAAACATACAAATTCTGACAGTTTATTCTGTATGGTAGGATTTTGTGACCTCAGTAGTTCCAAAAAAGTAGGTCTAGTTGTTCGTTTGTAATAGTAATTTGGTATCATTCTCTGCCGTAAATCAGTGTGCATCTGACAGTCAATGGCGAATGGTATCCACTGTACCACAGGATTTGCAGTCTTTCTTCAGGAGGTAATGGTATGGGTTTATACCACCTACCAGTTTCTCTGGCGGGGTTTCGTTATCAAAACGTTATCAAATTACACATACATCTATGTGTCTGCACAAATTTCCAAATATGAGGGACGTAGGGCTAGAAAGCTACACTGTAAACACTGTGTACCGCGAGGAGTCTCGGAGTGCACTGTTGGAAAATAACAAAAGTTCTTTAACAGCGTACATAGTGCCTCTTTGTCACCCACAGATTGCCAAACCCTCCCACTCCTAGTGACACTACCGGATCACGTACAATCAACGCCCAGTTACATCGTCGTAATGTGACATCGGCACGCGCCACGCTATACAATACAGGATGGGGTTGGGGGTGGGGGTACACGACACGACTTCGCAATTTTACGCCATCTTGTAAAAAACGAGACTGGCGCAAAGAGTTATGGGAAATATTTTGGTATTATCTTGACTTTTTCTATGGAGATAAATACCATATTTCCACGTTATTGGCAAGGCATGTATAAAATTAATGAGCATATCTAACTTACATTCCGAATACGTAACTTTTCCGTTACATAGATGACACTATTTCATGTTTAAATGTCTACAAAATACGTTGTCAGGCGAGGACGCCATTTTGACATCTCGCAAAGACCAAAATAATACCCAGAATGCATTGCACATGCAGTGGCACCTCACGGTGGCAAAATTGGAACTACGATTAGCAAAGTGGTCTATTGTTTCACATATCTTGATTCATCTAAATGTTCGACGCTTGTCCACTACCTAAACATTATTAAGCAACCTTTGGGTCTTCATATCAGATGTGTAATATTGGCACTTCTGGTTACATGATTAGGCAGGCTTTTTCAAATATTTAGTAGGAATTCCTTCCACTGCTTGAGCCTTCCGTGCCATCAATCAGAAGCTTATCGAATATTTCATACATTATGTAGGACGGAGATAACTAAATTTAGAGACGCGCTTATCTATCTGGAATATAGCCTTCGTAGATTGATCAGCTGAAGTTCGATAACATTTACCAGAAGATGAAAAATACAACACTGAGGTACCAAATTGTGCCTACTATGTTGATTTCTTCCTCATTAACCTAAGGCCTTTCTCGAACCTTCTTCCTGTACGAAATATCATTATTTTACTTTCTTCACTGTTAACTTCCATTATTATAAATGCTGGAATGCCCAAAGACAGAATGCATCGTTATCGT
This sequence comes from Arenicola marina, assembly GCA_964019135.1. Taxonomy (NCBI): domain Eukaryota; kingdom Metazoa; phylum Annelida; class Polychaeta; family Arenicolidae; genus Arenicola; species Arenicola marina. The sequence goes on from OZ025249.1 coordinate 28,204,917, forward strand.
AAATACCAACAATTTCAAGACTTTGAGCATGAGATCTTACCTTGCGAGGTACCCTTTGTATCAATATCGACCCGAACCATTATTATAAGCAACAGCTTATGCACTTAACTAACAGGAATAATATGCTCTTAACCCATTTGTCCAAATATCAGTTTTGCTATTTATGCCCTCCACCCCCCCCCCTCCCGCCCGTTCCAGCCTCTACCCTGCCACTATCACAGTCCTTTCATTTCCGCTCCCTACCGGCAGTCCCGGGCCGCGGTGGCCTAGAACAAAGCGCCTCGGTCTGCAATGGCTAATTAACATTCATGCAAGTGGCGAGAAAACTGGAAAACTTCAACCGTCGGCGGCGAATAACTTGTGTCTGAGCCACGTCTGCCCCCCCCCCCCTCCCCCCCCCTCGCCCCTCCTGCCCGTGCCTCACCTCCTCCTCCTCCTCGCCCCCTCACCTCATCAGTGGCTGGGGACGTAGTTATTGTAGGCAGACCCAGGGCGAGGGAATCCGTGGGGGGGGGGGGTGGGAGGGGGTAGGGGGCCAAGGAAAGGAGCGGGTAACTAAGGGAGGGAGGGACCGAGGGACGCAGGGAGTATAATGCCATAATTTAGAAGGCAGGTTGTTTTGGGTGATGTCAATTGCGGATTTAGCAAGGGAAGGGTTGGGGAAGGGGGTGAGGCGAGGGGTCGAGCTGGCTGGGCGAGGGGTCGGGGTGGGTGGGCGAGGGGTCGGGTTGGGCTGGGCGAGGGGTCGGGGTGGGTGGGCGAGGGGGCCGGGAATGCGAGGCTAGGGGGGGGGGGGCGCAGGACAGTTGGCGGATAGAGGGTCGAAGTTGGAAGGGAATTATTCCGGAAAAGGGTGTGTACGGGTGGTGACGGGGAGGACGTGTGGGATGCGGGGTGGGTGTGTGCGGGAGGGGGGTTAAAGTGATGTCTAAGGGCGGTGTGTTAGGGGGTGACAATGGACGGTGTGTTGGGATCTGTGTGAAGAGCAGGGGGTTTGAGGGCATGGTGTTTGGGGCCGTTTTTTTTTTATCCGAGAACGGTGTATGGAGTGGGGGGGGGGGCGCGAAGGGGGCGCGATGGAGGGGTGGGGGGCGCGGTGATTTTGTAGTGGGCACGACGGCGGTGTGTGTGTGTGTCTGTCTGTGTGTATGGGGGGGGGGGAGGGGTAGCCGGGGGGAGAGGGGAGGGGGCGGTAGTAGGGAGATGCCTACTTCCCCTCCTAGGGTTCCTTGCTCCTCATTCCATTATTTCCAGCCAGGCCCTGATTATGGTAATCCGGTCGTTCCCCTGGCCATGCCGGCCGGCCACGTGGGCCGGTGGCCATAAATCTTGTAATGTCAGTGCTTATCACCCTCGGTAGGGCTTTGGCTCTTCGCCCCGCCCGGCGGCGAGGGGCGGCAAGGAATCTCTGGCGGGGGAAAGAACAATATATACTGCCAAATAAAGAGGGTACGCCGTTAGATAAGAAGACACGGGTTAGTTTCTGCAGCAGAAGGGAGACAAGGAAATGAAGTCCACATGCAAATGCCTTCTCGGTGTCTGCTTGCATCGCACATATCAATCTGCCTGTGGGGGAGGGGGAGGGGGACAAGAAAAGAGACGCAAGAAAATCAGACAATCAGGGTGAGAAATATATTGAAATGAAGTACAGCAAAGACTATGCGGTGACCAGGGTGTCCGACGCCATAACACGGTAGTCAGGATTGTGACGAAGACTATGCGGTGACCAGGGTGTCCGACGCCATAACACGGTAGCCAGGATTGTGACGAAGACTATGCGGTGACCAGGGTGTCCGACGCCATAACACGGTAGTCAGAATTGTGACGAAGACTATGCGGTGACCAGGGTGTCCGACGCCATAACACGGTAGTTAGGATTGAGACGAAGACTATGCGGTGACCAGGGTGTCCGACGCCATAACACGGTAGCCAGGATTGTGACGAAGACTATGCGGTGACCAGTGTGTCCGACGCCATAACACGGTAGTCAAGATTGTGACGAAGACTATGCGGTGACCAGGGTGTCCGACGCCATAACACGGTAGTCAGGATTGTGACGAAGACTATGCGGTGACCAGGGTCTCGGACGCCATAACACGGTAGCCAGGATTGTGACGAAGACTATGCGGTGACCAGGGTGTCCGACGCCATAACACGGTAGTCAGGATTGTGACGAAGACTATGCGGTGACCAGGGTGTCCGACGCCATAACACGGTAGTTAGGATTGTGACGAAGACTATGCGGTGACCAGGGTGTCCGACGCAATAACACGGTAGTCAGGATTGTGACGAAGACTATGCGGTGACCAGGGTGTCCGACGCCATAACACGGTAGTTAGGATTGTGACGAAGACTATGCGGTGACCAGGGTGTCCGACGCCATAACACGGTAGCCAGGATTGTGACGAAGACTATGCGGTGACAAGGGTGTCCGACGCCATAACACGGTAGTCAGGATTGTGACGAAGACTATGCGGTGACCAGGGTGTCCGACGCCATAACACGGTAGTCAGGATTGTGACGAAGACTATGCGGTGACCAGGGTGTCCGACGCCATAACACGGTAGCCAGGATTGTGACGAAGACTATGCGGTGACCAGGGTGTCCGACGCCATAACACGGTAGTCAGGATTGTGACGAAGACTATGCGGTGACCAGGGTGTCCGACGCCATAACACGGTAGTTAGGATTGAGACGAAGACTATGCGGTGACCAGGGTGTCCGACGCCATAACACGGTAGCCAGGATTGTGACGAAGACTATGCGGTGACCAGTGTGTCCGACGCCATAACACGGTAGTCAGGATTGTGACGAAGACTATGCGGTGACCAGGGTGTCCGACGCAATAACACGGTAGCCAGGATTGTGACGAAGACTATGCGGTGACCAGGGTGTCCGACGCCATAACACGGTAGCCAGGATTGTGACGAAGACTATGCGGTGACCAGGGTGTCCGACGCCATAACACGGTAGTCAGGATTGTGACGAAGACTATGCGGTGACCAGGGTGTCCGACGCCATAACACGGTAGTCAGGATTGTGACGAAGACTATGCGGTGACCAGGGTGTCCGACGCCATAACACGGTAGCCAGGATTGTGACGAAGACTATGCGGTGACCAGGGTGTCCGACGCCATAACACGGTAGTCAGGATTGTGACGAAGACTATGCGGTGACCAGGGTGTCCGACGCCATAACACGGTAGTCAGGATTGTGACGAAGACTATGCGGTGACCAGGGTGTCCGACGCCATAACACGGTAGCCAGGATTGTGACGAAGACTATGCGGTGACCAGGGTGTCCGACGCCATAACACGGTAGTCAGGATTGTGACGAAGACTATGCGGTGACCAGGGTGTGCGACGCCATAACACGGTAGTCAGGATTGTGACGAAGACTATGCGGTGACCAGGGTGTCCGACGCCATAACACGGTAGCCAGGATTGTGACGAATACTATGCGGTGACCAGGGTGTCCGACGCCATAACACGGTAGTTAGGATTGTGACGAAGACTATGCGGTGACCAGGGTGTCCGACGCAATAACACGGTAGTCAGGATTGTGACGAAGACTATGCGGTGACCAGGGTGTCCGACGCCATAACACGGTAGTTAGGATTGTGACGAAGACTATGCGGTGACCAGGGTGTCCGACGCCATAACACGGTAGCCAGGATTGTGACGAAGACTATGCGGTGACAAGGGTGTCCGACGCCATAACACGGTAGTCAGGATAGTGACGAAGACTATGCGGTGACCAGGGTGTCCGACGCCATAACACGGTAGTCAGGATTGTGACGAAGACTATGCGGTGACCAGGGTGTCCGACGCCATAACACGGTAGTTAGGATTGTGACGAAGACTATGCGGTGACCAGGGTGTCCGACGCCATAACACGGTAGCCAGGATTGTGACGAAGACTATGCGGTGACCAGGGTGTCCGACGCCATAACACGGTAGTCAGGATTGAGACGAAGACTATGCGGTGACCAGGGTGTCCGACGCCATAACACGGTAGCCAGGATTGTGACGAAGACTATGCGGTGACCAGGGTGTCCGACGCCATAACACGGTAGTCAGGATTGTGACGAAGACTATGCGGTGACCAGGGTGTCCGACGCCATAACACGGTAGCCAGGATTGTGACGAAGACTATGCGGTGACCAGGGTGTCCGACGCCATAACACGGTAGTCAGGATTGTGACGAAGACTATGCGGTGACCAGGGTGTCCGACGCCATAACACGGTAGTCAGGATTGTGACGAAGACTATGCGGTGACCAGGGTGTCCGACGCCATAACACGGTAGCCAGGATTGTGACGAAGACTATGCGGTGACCAAGGTGTCCGACGCCATAACACGGTAGTCAGGATTGTGACGAAGACTATGCGGTGACCAGGGTGTCCGACGCCATAACACGGTAGTCAGGATTGTGACGAAGACTATGCGGTGACCAGGGTGTCCGACGCCATAACACGGTAGCCAGGATTGTGACGAAGACTATGCGGTGACCAGGGTGTCCGACGCCATAACACGGTAGTCAGGATTGTGACGAAGACTATGCGGTGACCAGGGTGTCCGACGCCATAACACGGTAGTCAGGATTGTGACGAAGACTATGCGGTGACCAGGGTGTCCGACGCCATAACACGGTAGCCAGGATTGTGACGAAGACTATGCGGTGACCAGGGTGTCCGACGCCATAACACGGTAGTCAGGATTGTGACGAAGACTATGCGGTGACCAGGGTGTCCGACGCCATAACACGGTAGTCAGGATTGTGACGAAGACTATGCGGTGACCAGGGTGTCCGACGCCATAACACGGTAATTAGGATTGAGACGAAGACTATGCGGTGACCAGGGTGTCCGACGCAATAACACGGTAGCCAGGATTGTGACGAAGACTATGCGGTGACCAGGGTGTCCGACGCCATAACACGGTAGTCAGGATTGTGACGAAGACTATGCGGTGACCAGGGTGTCCGACGCCATAACACGGTAGTTAGGATTGTGACGAAGACTATGCGGTGACCAGGGTGTCCGACGCAATAACACGGTAGCCAGGATTGTGACGAAGACTATGCGGTGACCAGGGTGTCCGACGCCATAACACGGTAGTTAGGATTGTGACGAAGACTATGCGGTGACCAGGGTGTCCGACGCCATAACACGGTAGTTAGGATTGTGACGCAGACTATGCGGTGACCAGGGTGTCCGAAGCCATAACACGGTAGTCAAGATTGTGACGAAGACTATGCGGTGACCAGGGTGGCCGACGCCATAACACGGTAGTCAGGATTGTGACGAAGACTATGCGGTGACAAGGGTGTCCGACGCCATAACACGGTAGTCAGGATTGTGACGAAGACTATGCGGTGACCAGGGTGTCCGACGCCATAACACGGTAGCCAGGATTGTGACGAAGACTATGCGGTGACCAGGGTGTCCGACGCCATAACACGGTAGTCAGGATTGTGACGAACACTATGCGGTGACCAGGGTGTCCGACGCCATAACACGGTAGTCAGGATTGTGACGAAGACTATGCGGTGACCAGGGTGTCCGACGCCATAACACGGTAGTCAGGATTGTGACGAAGACTATGCGGTGACCAGGGTGTCCGACGCCATAACACGGTAGTCAGGATTGTGACGAAGACTATGCGGTGACCAGGGTGTCCGACGCAATAACACGGTAGCCAGGATTGTGACGAAGACTATGCGGTGACCAGGGTGTCCGACGCCATAACACGGTAGTTAGGATTGTGACGAAGACTATGCGGTGACCAGGGTGTCCGACGCCATAACACGGTAGTTAGGATTGTGACGAAGACTATGCGGTGACCAGGGTGTCCGAAGCCATAACACGGTAGTCAAGATTGTGACGAAGACTATGCGGTGACCAGGGTGTCCGACGCCATAACACGGTAGTCAGGATTGTGACGAAGACTATGCGGTGACCAGGGTGTCCGACGCCATAAAACGGTAGTCAGGATTGTGACGAAGACTATGCGGTGACCAGGGTGTCCGACGCAATAACACGGTAGCCAGGATTGTGACGAAGACTATGCGGTGACTAGGGTGTCCGACGCCATAACACGGTAGTCAGGATTGTGACGAAGACTATGCGGTGACCAGGGTGTCCGACGCCATAACACGGTAGTCAGGATTGCGACACGCCCCAGGAAATTAACACCACAACGTACCTGGAACGCTGGACGCAGTGTCGCTACACTCGACTGAACATATTATCATAAACTATTTAATGCCGGATATTTTATGTAAAAATTACCGCAGTCCGATGCATTCCACGGAGACAGTCATCATTAATTGGAAATCGTCTGTAGACGCCAGGCATTCGCTTGTTAAGCGTGACGTCAAACGGAACATCCGGGTAATCTTAGTACTAAAGAAATGAAACTAAAGACTGCAATAAATTTCAATTACGGACCGGCGCTGGCGGGAATCTTAGCGCGGAGACACACTCCCGGACAGGGCTAAGAACTTAAGTGTAATGGATAGGAATTAAGCGATATATTAAACCCAGCCATCACCCGAGGCACGGGGATACAATAGTGATTGACTCGCGTCGCATTGCCATATACCTGTAGGCCAGCAGCTTCGAAACATTACCATGAACGCGTTGCCCCTGCACCCCCCCCCCCCACCCCGGCTCCCGTATTCTGTCACCCCCTGCCATCACCACCCCACCCACGTCCCCCCACCCCCTAACCCTCACCCTCACCCGTCTAGGGCCTGACCAGTCATGTCCAGACGGAATACTAAGGGCGTTGCGCAAGCCAAGTGCCCCCTTAAAATATGGTACTAAGGAGATTGCCCCTTGATGAAGTCCGAGCCACCGACATATTTATCAGGCCCCCTAGTGGGAGTTCATGGTCCCACATGGGCCTGGTGGGGTTTGGGGAGGGGGGGGGGGGTGAGGGGTAGCATTACAATGAGAGAAGATGGCCGTTGTTGCTTGGACGCGCTCGCTAGTAAAAGGTGGTCGGCAGGACACACAAAACTCGGCTATGGGCCATAACTCCCCGGACGAACGAATAGCAAGTCTCTCTCTCTCTCGCCATCTCCTGGACTCTTCCCCTTTCGGTTAGGAGCAACGGGGTATGTGGGAGGACGAGAGGATGGACAGGAGCACGAGTGGGGGGGGGGGGGGGGAGGGTGAGTGCCTATGGTGAGGAGATTTAGTTATACGGGGCTGACGACCATTTCGCGGATGAAGTCCTGTGCTAGGAATATCTTCCTGCCGTCAATATACAGTGTAAGTAACCCCAACGCCACAGCAAAGGAAGGAGAACCCCCATCGGCAAGCAGGAGCCCGACACTAACAAGGCAAGACGAACAAATGTATCGTTAATGTTTAGTCATAAAAACACTCGCAACAGGTAAAATCATGGAGTTGTCAAGTCGATGAATGAAATATGGCAACAAAAAGTCTCATACAAATTGCTATCCCACGGGTCGGGTCACGGAATCTTATTCAAGTCACCGAGTGACCTACAGACGGGTTAACGCTGCGCGTACAGTAATGGCAAAGATTTTCTTGGAAATTTATTGAAAACGTTGGAAACATGAGATCTTGGCACTAACTATGAGGAATATGTGTTTATCATATTGTATAACACTTTACAGACAACGTGTTTCAAAATGTGATAGTATGCAAGAAACCCATATTATTGCAGGCAAGATCTGGCAAAACAAAAGCATAATGCACATTATTTAGATAGTTGTCGCATATTATATGATTATTTTTCTGTATGAAGAATATAAATACATTTACATTGAAACTATTTTAAATGTGTCACTGTGACAATTTTGCTTTAAATAAATTTGTGCTGAAATAGGCCTTTGCTGATACTCTTTCAGTTGCTTGCGCGGCCAGATAACGTCTACATGTATACACCATAATATTTACAGATATGTACGTTGACATGCATGAAATGTTGCTGAGATATTATGGATTTTCTTGCCGATGGAGGTTCTTAAGTCAGATAACTGACCCAATTATAAAAGCATTGGAGAACATATATGACATTTCCTTATAAATATTCAGCTCTGAGAGTGAAGCAGAACAAGCTGTTCCTTATTGAATGAAAGCCTCATCATTTCCTCACATCCCTTTAAACGTTGTCTATGCAATGAGCACTATACTATGTAGGGATTGCCACAGGACGTGTTTCACCTCCTCCCTGGCATTGGCCAATAGTCTCACGCGGTATATTGATTCGCACGTTTTTGACATTTTTATGACGCCCTCGATCAGATACAAGAGCTAATATAAAAACTGTTATGTGATAACTCGTTCATAAGGCGGGTCGTTGTAGCTTAGTGGTAAGAGTAGCTGTGTTTGCGGGGGAGTAGAGAATAGAGAGGGGTGGGGGGCGGGGTGGTAATAAGACCGATCTTTGGCTAATGCTACCTCTGAGCAAGTATTGATCTTCGTTTATCCAAGTTTAACCCCAATGTTCTATTAAAAAAAAAAAAACTTTCATGTACATTGTGCGTTTCTCATTAAAATGTTAATTTTATAAATCCAGATTAGGTCTCTTTCATCACCTTCAAGTCGGCATAGCTTATGTTGCTTTGCTTGATATGTAATATAATGATTACATTAGCAGTTGGAAAGTGTCTGAGTGCTATGGAGGGGATCAGTTAAAGCAAAGACAAGACGAGAAGCACCGTGAGAGCGCTGGGGGAAATACCCAGTAAAGTGGTACGTATGAGCGGGGGAAGGGGGGTGAGTGTTGGTGCGGGGTGGGGGGTGGAGGGAGGGGGGGGGATACAGGGATATGTCTAAAGCCAGCCGGCACCAGCGCTAAAGGTCACGATATTACTCACAAGCTTTTGCCTCTTTGGAAATAGGATTGTTTAGAAGCACCTGCTCCGCAAAGCTCGATCGATCTTCCGTGTTTTACAGTCTTTCACAACCTGAGGACTATGAGGACTCCGCATTTTCTTGGCCGCCGACGGAAGTAAGGAAAAAAGTGAACGTCGTGGAATTCTTCTTCAGACGACGGTTGCCTATGCTTTGTACTTCTTCGGAGACAGAGACGGGGACTCCACATAGGTGGCTGGGCCTGGCTTGTGCTGGACTAACACGTTATACCGGCGGCTTTTCATCTCTAGCTCGCGCGCTCAGGCGTTGTGCGCAGGCCCAGATGAGACTTCCGGCAGGTTGCCACATTGCGGCATCTCTTCGCTGTCAGTTTTGTTAATTCAGCTATTGAATTGGCTAAAAAAAAAACAAATAAAAAAAACTTACATGTATTTCCTTGAAAAGCCGCAAAGGCGTCATGCAAATGTTCCCGACACACGACACTGAGTAAAAATAGATATCAGGGAATAATTTATACAGACTGAGCTGGTGCGATGGCGGGATCCATGCCTTACTGGCTGCAGAGGACGGAATCAATCTGTAAAATCATGGTAGGCGACAACGCCTCTTTGTAAAGCCCGGCCACGGTTTTTTTCTTCCACAGATTTAAGTCTCGGAATGCTCCTGCAGATCCATTTCAGTAATCCATATTGTAAATGAATGAATTATTATTCTCATTGTTATTGAGGTCGCTTATTGTACAAATTACGGTTAAAAGAATACAATATGGCTAGCCGACAATGCACACAAATTTCTTGTGGTCCAGTAATTAATTTCTAGCTTGTTGACATTTTACACCTGGTGAATCTAAAATTTGAACAAACGGTTACACTCCCCGCCCCCCCCCCCCCCCGCCCGCCGCCCCCCGCCCTCGGACCTCCGACCATTCTAACACGTGACATACCTCAGCCACCCCCACCCTCCGACCTCCGACCTCCGACCTCTGACCTCCGACCTCCGACCTCCGACCTCCGACCATTCCAAAACGTGCTATACCCTTGCCACCCCCACCCTCCGACCTCGGCCTCCGACCATTCCAACACGTGCCATACCTCTGCCACCCCCACCCTCCGACCTCGGCCTCCCACCATTCCAACACGTGCCATACCTCAGCCACCCCCCGCCCTCCGACCTCGGCCTCCGACCATTCCAACACGTGCCATACTTCATCCACCCCCCGACCCCCGCCCTCCGACCTCCGACCTTTCCAACACGTGCCATACCTCAGCCACCCCCCGCCCTCCGACCTCCGGCCATTCCAACACGTGCCATACCTCAGCCACCCCCCGACCCCCGCCCTCCGACCTCCGACCTTTCCAACACGTGCCATACCTCTGCCAGCCCCCGCCCTCCGACCTTCGACCATTCCAAAACGTGCCATACCTCAGCCACCCCCCACCCTCCAACCTCCGACCTCCGATCATTCCAACACGTGCCATACCTCAGCCACCCCCCACCCCCCGCCCTCCGACCTCCGGCCATTCCAACACGTGCCATACCTCTGCCACCCCCCACCCTCCGACCTCCGACCATTCCAACACGTGCCATACCTAAGCCACCCCCCGCCCCTCCACCTCGGCCTCCGACCATTCCAACACGTGCCATACCTCTGCCACCCCCACCCTCCGACCTCCGACCATTCCAACACGTGCCATACCTCAGCCACCCCCCGCCGTCCGACCTCCGGCCATTCCAACACGTGCCATACCTCTCCTCTGCCACCTCCCGCCCTCCGACCTCTGACCATTCGCACACGTGCCATACCTCAGCCACCCCCCACCCCCCGACCTCGGCCTCCGACCATTCCAACACATGCCATCCCTCTGCCACCCCCCGACCTCCGACCTCCGACCATTCGAACACGTGCCATACCTCACCCACCCCCCACCCTCCGACCTCGGCCTCCGACCATTCCAACACATGCCTTCCCATTGCCACTCCCCGACCTCCGATCTCCGACCATTCCAACACGTGCCATACCTCAGCCACCCCCCACCCTCCGACCTCCGACCATTCCAACACGTGCCATACCTCAGCCACCCCCCGCCCCTCCACCTCGGCTTCCGACCATTCCAACACGTGCCATACCTCTGCCACCCCCCACCCTCCGACCTCCGACCATTCCAACACGTGCCATACCTCAGCCACCCCCCGCCGTCCGACCTCCGGCCATTCCAACACGTGCCATACCTCTGCCACCTCCCGCCCTCCGACCTCCGACCATTCGAACACGTGCCATACCTCAGCCACCCCCCACCCTCCGACCTCGGCCTCCGACCATTCCAACACATGCCATCCCTCTGCCACCCCCCGACCTCCGACCTCAGACCATTCCAACACGTGCCATACCTCTGCCAGCCCACGCCCTCCGACCTCGGCCTCCGACCATTCCAACGCGTGCCATACCTCAGCCACCCCCCGCCCTCCGACCTCCGGCCATTCCAACACGTGCCATACCTCTGCCACCCTCGACTTCCGACCTCCGACCATTCCAACACGTGCCATACCTCATCCACCCCCCGCCCTCCGACCTTCGACCATTCCAACACGTGCCATACCTCAGCCACCCCCCACCCTCCAACCTCCGACCTCCGATCATTCCAACACGTGCCATACCTCAGCCACCCCGCACCCTCCAACCTCCGACCTCCGACCATTCCAACACGTTCCATACCTCAGCCACCCCCCACCCTCCAACCTCCGACCTCCGATCATTCCAACACGTGCCATACCTCAGCCACCCCCCGCCCCTCCCCCTCGGCCTCCGACCATTCCAACACGTGCCATACCTCTGCCACCTCCCGCTTCGCCCATTTTTATATAAAGCAAAAATGATCAAAAGCTTAGACTCGTGCCATACCCCGCGTTACGTCCACACGATGGTGTTCCTGTTACGTCTACCCGATAGTGTTCCTGTTACGTCTACCCGATGGTGTTCCTGTTACGTCTACCCGATGGTGTTGCTGTTACGTCTATCCGATGGTGGTGTTGTTACGTCTACACGATGGTGTTCTTGTTACGTCTACCCGATGGTGTTTCTGTTACGTTTACCCAATGGTGTTCCTGTTACGTCTACCCGATGGTGTTCCTGTTACGTCTACCCGATGGTGTTGTTGTTACGTCTACCCGATGGTGTTCCTGTTACGTCTACCCGATGGTGTTGCTGTTACGTCTACCCAATGGTGTTCCTGCTACGTCTACCCGATGGTGTTGCTGTTACGTCTACCCAATGGTGTTCCTGTTACGTCTACCCAATGGTGTTCCTGTTACGTCTACCCAATGGTGTTCCTGTTACGTCTACCCGATGGTGTTCCTGTTATGTCTACCCAATGGTGTTCCTGTTACGTCTACCCGATGGTGTTCCTGTTACGTCTACCCAATGGTGTGGCTCTTACGTCTACCCGATGGTGTTCCTGTTAGGTCTACCCGATGGTGTTCCTGTTACGTCTACCCAATGGTGTTTCTGTTACGTCTACCCGATGGTGTTCCTGTTACGTCTACCCAATGGTGTTCCTGTTACGTCTATTCGATGGTGTTCCTGTTACGTCTACCCGATGGTGTTCCTGCTACGTCTACCCGATGGTGTTCATGTTACGTCTACCCGATGGTGTTCCTGTTACGTCTACCCGATGGTGTTCCTGTTACGTCTACCCAATGGTGTTCCTGTTACGTCTACACGATGGTGTTTCTGTTACGTCTACCCGATGGTGTTTCTGTTACGTCTACCCGATGGTGTTCCTGTTACGTATACCCGATGGCGTTGCTGTTACGTCTACCTGATGGTGTTCCTGTTACGTCTACCCGATGGTGTTCCTGTTACGTCTACCCGATGGTGTTCCTGTTACGTCTACGCGATGGTGTTCCTGTTACGTCTACCCGATGGTGTTCCTGTTACGTCTACCCGATGGTGTTCTTGTTACGTCTACACGATGATGTTCCTGTTACGTGTACACGATGGTGTTTCTGTTACGTCTACCCGATGGTGTTTCGGTTACGTCTACGCGATGGTGTTCCTGTGACGTCTACCCGATGGCGTTGCTGTTACGTCTACCTGATGGTGTTGCTGTTACGTCTACCTTATGGTGTTCCTGTTACGTCTACACGATGGTGTTCCTGTTACGTCTACGCGATGGTGTTCCTGTTACGTCTACCCGATGGTGTTCCTGTTACGTCTACACGATGGTGTTCCTCTTACGTATACCCGATGGTGTTCCTGTTACGTCTACCCGATGGTGTTCCTGTTATGTCTACCCGATGGTGTTCGTGTTACGTTTACACGATGGTGTTCCTGCTACGTCTACACGATGGTGTTCCTGTTACGTCTACCCGATGGTGTTTCTGTTACGTCTACCCGATGGTGTTCCTGTTACGTCTCCCCGATGGCGTTGCTGTTACGTCTACCTGATGGTGTTCCTGTTACGTCTACCTGATGGTGTTCCTGTTACGTCTACACGATGGTGTTCCTGTTACGTCTACCCGATGGTGTTCCTGTTACGTCTACCCGATGGTGTTCCTGTTACGTCTATCCGATGGTGTTGCTGTTACGTCTACCCGATGGTGTTCCTGTTACGTCTACCCGATGGTGTTCCTGTTACGTCTGCCCGATGGTGTTCCTGTTACGTCTACACGATGGTGTTCCTGTTACGTCTACCCGATGGTGTTCCTGTTACGTCTACCCGATGGTGCTCCTGTTACGTCTACCCGATGGTGTTCCTGTTACGTCTACCCGATGGTGTTCCTGTTACGTCTACACGATGGTGTTCCTGTTACGTCTACCTGATGGTGTTCCTGTTACGTCTACCCGATGGTGTTCCTGTTACGTCTACCCGATGGTGTTCCCGTTACGTCTACCCGATGGTGTTCCTGTTACGTCTACCCATTGGTGTTCCTGTTACGTCTACACGATGGTGTTCCTGTTACGTCTACACGATGGTGTTCCTGTTACGTCTACCCGATGGTGTTCCTGTTACGTCTACACGATGGTGTTCCTTTTACGTCTACCCGATGGTGTTCCTGTTACGTCTACACGATGGTGTTCCTTTTACGTCTACCCGATGGTGTTCCTGTTACGTCTACCCGATGGTGTTCTTGTTACGTCTACCCGATGGTGTTCCTGTTACGTCTACCCGATGGTGCTGCTATTGCGTCTACCCGATGGTGTTCCTGTTACGTCTACCCGATGGTGTTCCTGTTACGTCTACCCGATGGTGTTCCTGTTACGTCTGCCCGATGGTGTTCCTGTTACGTCTACACGATGGTGTTCCTGTTACGTCTACCTGATGGTGTTCCTGTTACGTCTACCCGATGGTGTTCCTGTTACGTCTACCCGATGGTGTTCCTGTTACGTCTACCCGATGGTGTTCCTGTTACGTCTACACGATGGTGTTCCTGTTACGTCTACCTGATGGTGTTCCTGTTACGTCTACCCGATGGTGTTCCTGTTACGTCTACCCGATGGTGTCCCTGTTACGTCTACCCGATGGTGTTCCTGTTACGTCTACCCGATGGTGTCCCTGTTACGTCTACCCGATGGTGTTCCTGTTACGTCTACCCGATGGTGTTCCTGTTACGTCTACCCGATGGTGTTGCTGTGACATCTACCCGATGGTGTTCCTGTTACGTCTACACGATGGTGTTCCTGTTACGTCTACCTGATGGTGTTCCTGTTACGTCTACCCGATGGTGTTCCTGTTACGTCTACCCGATGGTGTTCCTGTTACGTCTACACGATGGTGTTCCTGTTACGTCTACCTGATGGTGTTCCTGTTACGTCTACCTGATGGTGTTCCTGTTACGTCTACCTGATGTTCATGACGAATTTGAGTTTCTAAGATAAGATACTGCGCATTATTGGCATGGCAACACGACCTTTATCTGTGAAATGCAAAATGCCAAAACAACGCTTGGTTGAAATTACAAGATGTCTGCCGCTCTAAAAGCAACTTCAGCCCGTTTAGGTCTGTATATTGGACACGATCGAGGCTAAGAACTGAAAGGCCAAATACATAACGACTTCTTTGAACTCGAAATGAAACAGGAATAAGGAACACCCTCTTAATGTTAACAGAATAGACCTACTTATTCGCAACTTAACTCACAGGATATATGCTGCAAGAGGAAAATAAAGATCAATTGCCAGACACTGGAATAACGACAACAATTATTTTCTCAGATGAAACCCGTGAGAGAACATGATCAGTTCCTGGAAGGTATTGGGATCCGGCCACCCTTCCATGGTGATACAATTAGCCAACAAGCCAACACACTTATCAACGGGGCAGGAGACTAGCAACTTGATGCTGAATCAAATAACCCATATCTCGCTATATCAATTGCATTCTATATGGCGTAGGATTACCGTGTGGCTAAACAAATTATTTGTTTCGCCTTTATCGCTTGTGACTTAAATCATTATGGCAGTACAATAATATGGTTTATTATGATGATCATTGATAGAATTTGATAGAGGATTCGTGCCTTTTGTTCCTGAGGCCCGAGACACAGGCTACAAGGTAGGGACGCGTACTGAAGTAACATACCAGAGACACTATACAGAATTGTCTAATAAATGCCAGTCCTGTTGAAAGCAATATATTCCGTAATTGTTTGTATTACCAACCTCTTCTCCATGTCAAATAAGTACATTCTGTCTTGAATTTAAATCCTGAAAGCCTGTGGGCTATCCGCAGAGAAGCAATTTGGTCACCGGAGCAGAAGTCGGTGGCTGGCTTTATATCCCTGCGCGCCTGTTCGCCATTCGGTATTTTGTGTGTGATGTCGACCGCGGCTCGCTATCACGTCCGCGCGATAAAAATAAAACGCGCAGTTCTATGTTGAAATGTTTGTTTTACAGACTCAAAGGGGTATGAAACATATGCAAAATACTTTTTGAGATACTTTTAGTCTTGATTCTAAAATGTAAAAAATCTAAGATGGCGCTTGTAAATATATTGCTTTGAAATGCCGATTTTTCTGTCTCTGGACCAATGTGTACGGTGCATCATACGCATGAAAGATCCATGGGCGGGGTGCTAGTAACGTCCGGTTTTCGATAATTACAGTACAATATTAGGCTGAGATTCATATACTTATTTCAAAATTGGTGTCGTGTTTAGCTGTTCGGCCAGATCAGGCATTCGACCAGATGTGGAGCTCACACGCGTTCATGCTGACACTTGACTTGGTAACACTGGAAGTAAATAACGAAAAGCTAATTTTTTAAATGTTTATTCTTATAATTTCAAAATATTACCATGATGCTTTATTCACAGCCGACCTTGACGACGTCATGACAAGATGGCGGCCTTGTATTCGTAAGACCCATCTCAGCTCCTTTTAAAATTGTAAAAAAAAAATTGAGTTATGGTTTCATAACTGACAATGACTAGTCGGAGTACATTTGGATAATACTTGTTTTATTCATTTTTTATATAAACTTTATTTATTTTACGAGGTTCACAACAACGTCTTTGATGAAGCCACGCACCCAATGAACCAGGCATCAAACAAAAGGATATATAATTGTGCTACTTCTTGCTCCTCATTTTGTCCCCGGCTGGCGTGGTGACCACGTGCTGACCACGTGCTGACCATGGTGACCACGTGGCGGTTTTCTGGCGCCCGCGTTACTTCGTCACATGGCCAGGACACGTCTATACCACTTTCGTCAGCATTAATTTTACATAACAGGATTTTACTTCCACATAGTTATTGATATTAGAATACTGATATATGTCATACTTCCTGGGAAACAAGACCAGACACACACAGAGTGCTCAGATTACTAACATGTTTATTCATTTAACGATGTCTCAGCTGACAGCTCTCGATCCGGTTTAACTTTCTTTCTTCGAAGCCGCAATCTAAAACAAGTCACACGAGCGACATAAGTGTAATAGACAAAATACCTTGTAAATGCTTTCAAGTCGAAAGCAGTATCAAGCTTAGAATATTTCTTTACCTCATCACCGTTATCGTCAGCACACAGTTGATTATAATCCTACATATCCACGTTTGAGTGACAATACGGACGAGGTAAGCAACAACTGTGTTTGTAGTTTCCAATTATATATTGAAGAGTCTGGAATGTTGAGTTTGCCATGTGGGGACCACGTGTTGGTGGTTACCACCTGGTTTCAGAAAAGTGTACCTGCGCTACACCTGATATGAAATGACCTTAATATAGACATAAATGTAATTTATATGTGAAGACATGGGTTTCCCACGTGGTGACCACGTGAAAACCACATGGCACTTCACCATCGCAAAAAACGCCACATCACGGCGAAACGTGACGCCATGCAGGAGGGGGCGAGCGTACATGGTGATAATGCGTTTCCTGCATCTCATTCAGCTTCGTTTTATCCCTGACAAGGCCTGTGGAAGCGCTTTATGTGTCTTGGCTGACCCAGCTTCTGTTCTACATGCCAGGATGGGCTTTTTGGTTGAGTACACAGTGTCAAGTCTCAAAGGCCTGGCATTGCATAAGCAAGCATTGAATCAGTAGGCGGCCCTGGTCTTCACAATATTCATGAATCATCATATTGCTAGATCGGTCGAAGTGAACGTGTTTAACAACTAGTGCTGCTTACCAAAAAAAAAGATCGTAAAACGAGACATCTATGGCAACGTGACAGCTATGGAGTGCCTTGTTCACATTTACTGTCAAGTCGCCACTTACTTTTCACATGGAAATTACACGGGTCCTGGTAATAATTCAGGTAAGTCACATACCGTCACTTTGGCGCAATGTGGGAAGCCTATACTCCATTAAGTGCAAGGATAACCCTTCCGATAGGTCGGCTTTGTCTTCTTGGCCAATATTAACAAGCTTAAAGGCCAAATTGTGTTCGATGTGACACCATTTTCCGATTTGTCCCATGTATTCGGCCCTTCGTTAGAGGGCTGCTGCTAGCCAATGTCTATCAAATGCTTGTATCATGTTCGTCTAACATGCTGTACATAGCGGGTGATTTAATAATCGTTTAATATCTGGGTCACCCATTCAGGTGAGCCGCCTAGTAGGTCTGGAGGGCGGGCTCCTGTGTCTAGCATTACATTATGTCATTATGTCGTCGGTTGATGCTCGGTCCTTTGAACTTGGCTTCCGACATGTTATCCCTGTTGTGACGCCCATAACGGGTGAATGCCTGATGTTTAATAGGGGTCTGGAAGGGTGGGTCTAGTATCCAGTGTCAATTTGTGAACAATTCTTCATGTCAAATGTCAGTATTTCCAGACGTTCAGTGTCGTTTTCTTTCCCAAAATGCCACTTTATGTGTCGATGTCGTTTTTTCCGGGTCCTCAGTGTCGGAATTTGGGGGTCAATGTCGGATGTCGATTTTTTAAATATGCTTGCGTCGCGTGTCACCATTTGCGCATTCCAGACCCCTTTTAATATATTGGATTGCGTTCGTTGGGGGATGCGAGGTGCTGCATCAGTCCTTGCTCTGCACTGTCCCTTGGCCTCGCTGGTCCCCTGTGCTGTGCTGACTGGCGATGGCGGCATTGGTGGACGGGTTTGTGAGTGAGGTAGCCGTGGCATAACACACACTGTAGCGAAGCCCTGTTGTAGCACAACTCGAGGGACAGCCTAGACAGTGTGCGCTCTACTGCTAGACCCTTCAGTGTCTCGGCGATACGTAATGAACATCATGGGTGTAGCTTGTAAAGCTACACATGCTGAAAAATGAGTCAATTCCTGATCCACATTGACCTACTTACAAATTAGAAATTGTCCTTTAAATACATCGTTTAACGTCAACACAGATTGTCAATTGCATTGATTATCTCTCCAGAATCAAAGACATGTTCCATTTCACAGCCCCCTCCCCTCCTTATCAAATGCCTTTTCTTGATCCCGGCACCAAACTTTTCATACTTCAACATTGTGTAAATGTTACTACACAGGAGAGTTACACAGAAAGCACGTGTACCAGTGTCTATTACCCCAGCGATGTACCAGTTCATAAGGTGTATATTACCCCAGCGACGTACCGGTTCATAAGATGTCTATTACCCCAGCGATCTACCGGTTCATAACTTGTCTACTACCCCAGCGACGTACCAGTTCATAACTTGTCTATTACCATAGCGATGTACCAGTTCATAACTTGTCTGTTACCCCAGCGATCTACCGGTTCATAACTTGTCTGTTACCCCAGCGACGTACCAGTTCATAACTTGTCTATTACCCCAGCGAGGTTCAAGTTCACAAGGTGTCTATTACCCCAGCAATGTACCGGTTCATAACTTGTCTATTACCCCAGCAATGTTCATAAGGTGTCTATTACCCCAGCGATGTACCAGTTCACAAGGTGTCTATTACCCCAGCGACGTACCAGTTCATAAGGTGTCTATTACCCCAGCGATGTACCGGTTCATAACTTGTCTATTACCCCAGCAATGTTCATAAGGTGTCTATTACCCCAGCGATGTACCAGTTCACAAGGTGTCTATTACCCCAGCGATGTACCAGTTCACAAGGTGTCTATTACCCCAGCGATGTACCGGTTCATAACTTATCTATTACCCCAGCAATGTTCATAAGGTGTCTAATACCACAGCGACGTACCAGTTCATAAGGTGTCTATTACCCCAGCGATGTACCAGTTCACAAGGTGTCTATTACCCCAGCGACGTACCAGTTCATAACTTGTCTATTACCATAGCGATGTACCAGTTCATAAGGTGTCTATTACCCCAGCGATGTACCGGTTCATAACTTGTCTGTTACCCCAGCGATCTACCGGTTCATAACTTGTCTATTACCCCAGCGACGTACCAGTTCATAACTTGTCTATTACCCCAGCGAGGTTCAAGTTCACAAGGTGTCTATTACCCCAGCGATGTACCGGTTCATAACTTATCTATTACCCCAGCAATGTTCATTATGTGTCTAATACCACAGCAAGGTTCCAGTTCACAAGGTGTCTATTACCCCAGCGATGTACCAGTTCAAAAGGTGTATATTACCCCAGCGACGTACCAGTTCATAACTTGTCTATTACCCCAGCGATCTACCAGTTCATAAGGTGTATATTACCCCAGCGATGTACCGGTTCATAACTTGTCTGTTACCCCAGCGATCTACCGGTTCATAACTTGTCTATTACCCCAGCGACGTACCAGTTCATAACTTGTCTATTACCCCAGCGAGGTTCAAGTTCACAAGGTGTCTATTACCCCAGCGATGTACCGGTTCATAACTTATCTATTACCCCAGCAATGTTCATTATGTGTCTAATACCACAGCAAAGTTCCAGTTCACAAGGTGTCTATTACCCCAGCGATGTACCAGTTCAAAAGGTGTATATTACCCCAGCGACGTACCAGTTCATAACTTGTCTATTACCCCAGCGATCTACCAGTTCATAAGGTGTATATTACCCCAGCGATCTACCAGTTCATAACTTGTCTATTACCCCAGCGTAATGACGGTATCTTCAACAACCTTGTCACTGGTCCTCAAGCGGGTCCGCCAGAGGGCGCCTTCTATTTTGCGCGTGCGTGTTTCCATTCTCCAGGCAGGTGCTAGTGTGACGTCACAATCAATCCGGTGCGGAGAGAGTAGCGCTCCTGGTGGCGGTGGGGGTGGCCATAGATCGACCCGAGGACGGGGCCTCGGCTTGCAGCAGCTGGGGCTCATTGGCCGTACAATAGCGGGAGTTTTTTTTCCTGGGACGAAGCAGCAAGCACCATAAGAACTGGTAATAAGCTACAGGCAGACATTACATGGAGAGAATCAATAGGGGAGAGACACGAGAGAAAAACGAAACATTTATATATATAGGAGGACCAAGAAATGTATCATGGAGAGGGGAAGAGTGTTTAAATATTAAACTGATTATGTGTTAACATAAATTGAGCTGGTGACATCAATTTAAAGGCGCCATCATTATGCAGGAAAACAATTTAATAAATTTAAAAAACAATAAATAGACGATATTTGCTCCCATGCTTTAGCTAACCAATAACATCGGTGTATTAAATCTGCACATCGTTGCACATCAGTTTTATGATATAATTTAAACATGGTTGATAATTCCACGGGTATCTAACAGGTTTTTGTGAATCGCTACCTGTAGATAAGGTATCGTTACGTACCCAAGCCCCGTCAATGAGCTGTGGTTTGCCCCCACCGTGGACGCCTTCCGCTTGTGCCGGCTTGGCGGTATAACACACCAGCAGAACTAGTCTCGCCACTAGGTTATCCATCAATTGTGAGGGCCCACCCCCCGCCCCCCTCACCCAGCCCCTAGGCTTACATGGTGTGGAGCGGTGGGGGCGTGGGGGAGGGGAGAGGGGGAAGGGTGAGAGTTTGACTGTGCGGATGGGAGGAAGAGGAGGAAGAGGAGGAGGAGGAGGAGGAGGAGGAGGTGGGGGTGGGGAGGATTGAGTGTTCGGAAGTGTACCTTGGAGGTAATTTAGTAGCAGTCATCTCATTAATGCCTTTGATGTGGCGCATCACCTGATGCCCGTGGCTCCACCTTCTGGTCAGGGAGTTAGCGGGAAGGTCGCTCGGCTTTGTTACCGGCGGTACCGGGGACTGACACCGAGTGGGGTTCGATCTGGGGGTGGACCCGCCGCGGCAGGGGGTGGGGGGTCTCTGTGTGTGGGTGTGTGGACAGGGGGAGGGGGTATATGACGTGCGAGATAGGGAGAATGGGAGGGGGGGGGGTGAGGCATGGCAAGCGGTATTGTCAGGAGGGGTGGGGTTGAGGGGGTGGCTTGGGATGGGGGATGAAGATAGTGCGGGTGACATCCGCCAGGGCGATCATATTAGGGTGGCAATCGAGGGAGATGTTTGTTACAGAGGCCGGGGGCACATCGACTATATATAGACACGACTGGCGAAGTGGCGGATATACAGGGACGACCGAGACAACAGGGCAACACGTTACTAATGGGTTGTCATGCCGACGAGGTGGAGGGCGCGAGTGAGCTGGTAAAATTGGGAAAAATGAGGTCGGAGATAGGTTAAAGGGGTGATTAGAGGGTGGGGTGGGGTGGGGCTGGGGGGGGGGGGTAGAAGGGAAGCCAAATGGACAAGAAGTGATGCACCCCCGGTGCTTATCACACAACGGATATCTTGTCCTTCCCAGCTCCTCGCCTTTCTAGACCTCTACTTACCCCTCACCCACCCCCGCCACACTATCCCCTCCACTCCCCCATCACCGTCCTCCCATATCAAATGTGCCTAAGGGCGGTGGTCGGGAGAGGGGATGGGGAGTAGACTCTGCAATGTACTTCGGGTGAGTAAGCCACAACAATGGTGGCAGGCAACCCGTGATATGTGACGTGACGCCCCTGGGTGCCCTGTCACCACTCCTCCCCATTACCCCATTCCGCCTCCCCCTCGACCCTCCCTCCACATGTCTGTGTGTCTGTCTGTCCGTCTCTAACTACTCTTGCATGGCTTCCTCTCGCCACTTCAGTGCGCCAGACCAACATCCAGAAAGCGAGATCCCTGTAATGGAACCCTTAGCCGTGACACTACCGCCCCCCCCCCTAGCCGCGACAGTACCCCCCCACCCCCTAGCCGTGACACTACCGCCCCCCACCCCCTAGCCGCGACACTACCCCCCCCCCCCTTAGCCGCGGCACTACCCCTCCCCTAGCCGCGACACTACCCTACATCCTCATTCCTTGTGACCAAGCTAGTTACATCCCTGTCTCCAACCGCACCTCCTCCTCCCTCCCTCCCTCCCTCCCTCCCTCCCTCCCTCCCTCCCTCCCTAGGCTCCCTCCCTCCCTAGGCTCCCTCCCACCACCCTCCTTCCCTCCCATTCCTAATCTGCCTACCCCCAGGAGTCTCACACTGTCACGAGCTGCAGTCCCGTCGAGCAATAACGCCGCGCATCGAAAGAAACAAAACAAAACATCTGGGACTTGTTTTCTTTACCATTTATATTCGGCTGGATGCACCCCGCCCAGGTCTTCTACCCTCGGTAACCAACCACCAGAAGTTTCATCGACAATTTTATTGATAGGTTTTTACTCATTAAAATGGCAAGGTACGCATCACTGTAAGACATGTCATGAAAATAACCCCAGGAGAGAGACAGAGAGATATAGAGACTCAGAGACAGGGGAATTTTCCCCTGACGTTGTCGGTAACAGAGGACAAGTCATCCACAAAGATGATCGCCAAACTCACCCACCCACATGTAATTGTGAAACGAAATTCCTGGTTTGCAGATTAATGGCCTTTCGGGACTTTAGCAATGCCGCTGAGCGGAAATGACGTCAAAGCAGGAGACGATCTTCAGCTCTTGGTGCCAAGTCATCGCGGAAAACACATCGCGAGTGAATTTGACACGTGCGGCAGGCTGCACAATTATGGCCGGTCTGCCCTCTCGGCGATTGTCATGCTAGGAGAACTGTAATGACTTTCTTACAAAATCCGACGGCATTGTGACGAACAGTCGTGGCATGTAGTAATGAAATAAATACAATGAGAAAATTATGAGGTGGAGACCAGGGGCCACCTAGAATGCTTTTGAAAAGGGCAGCCATTTGTTTTATAAAATATAATGTGGTGGAGACCAGGGGCCACCGAGAAGGGCAGCCATTTGTTTTATAAAATATAATAATGTGGTGGAGACCAGGGGCCACCGAGAAGGGCAGCCATTTGTTTTATAAAATATAATAATGTGGTGGAGACCAGGGGCCGCCGAGAAGGGCACCCATTTGTTTTATAAAATATAATAATGTGGTGGAGACCAGGGGCCACCGAGAAGGGCAGCCATTTGTTTTATAAAATATAATAATGTGGTGGAGACCAGGGGCCACCGAGAAGGGCAGCCATTTGTTTTATAAAATATAATGTGGTGGAGACCAGGGGCCACCGAGAAGGGCAGCCATTTGTTTTATAAAATATAATAATGTGGTGGAGACCAGGGGCCACCGAGAAGGGCACCATTTGTTTTATAAAATATAATAATGTGGTGGAGACCAGGGGCCACCGAGAAGGGCAGCCATTTGTTTTATAAAATATAATAATGTGGTGGAGACCAGGGGCCACCGAGAAGGGCAGCCATTTGTTTTATAAAATATAATGTGGTGGAGACCAGGGGCCACCGAGAAGGGCAGCCATTTGTTTTATAAAATATAATAATGTGGTGGAGACCAGGGGCCACCGAGAAGGGCAGCCATTTGTTTTATAAAATATAATAATGTGGTGGAGACCAGGGGCCACCGAGAAGGGCAGCCATTTGTTTTATAAAATATAATAATGTGGTGGAGACCAGGGGCCGCCGAGAAGGGCACCCATTTGTTTTATAAAATATAATAATGTGGTGGAGACCAGGGGCCACCGAGAAGGGCAGCCATTTGTTTTATAAAATATAATAATGTGGTGGAGACCAGGGGCCACCGAGAAGGGCAGCCATTTGTTTTATAAAATATAATAATGTGGTGGAGACCAGGGGCCGCCGAGAAGGGCACCCATTTGTTTTATAAAATATAATAATGTGGTGGAGACCAGGGGCCACCGAGAAGGGCAGCCATTTGTTTTATAAAATATAATAATGTGGTGGAGACCAGGGGCCACCGAGAAGGGCAGCCATTTGTTTTATAAAATATAATGTGGTGGAGACCAGGGGCCACCGAGAAGGGCAGCCATTTGTTTTATAAAATATAATGTGGTGGAGACCAGGGGCCACCGAGAAGGGCAGCCATTTGTTTTATAAAATATAATAATGTGGTGGAGACCAGGGGCCACCGAGAAGGGCAGCCATTTGTTTTATAAAATATAATGTGGTGGAGACCAGGGGCCACCGAGAAGGGCAGCCATTTGTTTTATAAAATATAATAATGTGGTGGAGACCAGGGGCCACCGAGAAGGGCAGCCATTTGTTTTATAAAATATAATAATGTGGTGGAGACCAGGGGCCACCGAGAAGGGCAGCCATTTGTTTTATAAAATATAATGTGGTGGAGACCAGGGGCCACCGAGAAGGGCAGCCATTTGTTTTATAAAATATAATGTGGTGGAGACCAGGGGCCACCGAGAAGGGCAGCCATTTGTTTTATAAAATATAATGTGGTGGAGACCAGGGGCCACCGAGAAGGGCAGCCATTTGTTTTATAAAATATAATAATGTGGTGGAGACCAGGGGCCACCGAGAAGGGCAGCCATTTGTTTTATAAAATATAATGTGGTGGAGACCAGGGGCCACCGAGAAGGGCAGCCATTTGTTTTATAAAATATAATAATGTGGTGGAGACCAGGGGCCACCGAGAAGGGCAGCCATTTGTTTTATAAAATATAATAATGTGGTGGAGACCAGGGGCCACCGAGAAGGGCAGCCATTTGTTTTATAAAATATAATAATGTGGTGGAGACCAGGGGCCACCGAGAAGGGCAGCCATTTGTTTTATAAAATATAATAATGTGGTGGAGACCAGGGGCCGCCGAGAAGGGCACCCATTTGTTTTATAAAATATAATAATGTGGTGGAGACCAGGGGCCACCGAGAAGGGCAGCCATTTGTTTTATAAAATATAATAATGTGGTGGAGACCAGGGGCCACCGAGAAGGGCAGCCATTTGTTTTATAAAATATAATAATGTGGTGGAGACCAGGGGCCGCCGAGAAGGGCACCCATTTGTTTTATAAAATATCAGGCTGGCTCTGTTCTTTTTCTGATGCCGGTTGCGGTGTGGAACGGATAATTTTGCTATTAGATTCCCCGGGTTAGTTCCGCAAATCCCATCAAAGTTAACCTATTATATGTGAAAACGAGCTCCGCACGTCATCATGATAGCCTGAATCAACTGCCTCCGATTTAGTTTTTCCCGGAATAGCTGCATCACGTGGTTTATTATGAGCGGCATAGTGGATGGGGGCTGGGTGCGAGGCTGGCCAGCGAGCGGCTTAAGCGAGTTTCAAATTTTCGACTCTCCCATCTTTCCGTCTCGCCTTTAATAAAGTGCCAGTGACACGAGAAAAATGAGCAACGAGGCCGCAAATTGAATGGCAAACCTCGCATTGCCGTCCAGCGGTAAGCGAGAGGCGGAATTCCTAAGTGACTGGAGCTGTTTATACTTCCAATCCGGTGTTTTTCGCCATTGGTTCAGTAAATGTTTTGTGCCTTTCGCCAGCTCGCTAGCTGCTGCAGGGTAATTTCTGATGTGGTAGATCACTTACCCGAGTTGTCACGTCTTCCACGGGAAATAGCTTTTTGGCAGCTCACTGCTAGTCTGACGGTTAACCTGCGGAGAGGGAAACAGCGGTGGTAACGACGGTGATGGGAAGGGGGCTTCGGGGGGGGGGGGGGCGGGGGGTGACATGATGCAGAGTTAAAGGGAAGGTAACGTTGTTTCCATGTGAGAAACGTTACTATGGTTATTATGAAAAGCCTGGAGCCGCCGCAAAGGTAGGAAACATGAGATGCCTTCCAAATAAAGGTTCAGGCACAAAAGGGTTAAAGGCACTGCTGCGGGTAAATGCACAGGGGCTGAAGACAACTGAATGCGCAGTCGAGTGTACGCGATAAGCCCGGTGTCCGGACACTGGGCGATAATACACGTCTGCCGCCCACCACCCACCCCATCGCAGTTACTTCCGGTACGCGGGTCCCGGCGCCATCTTGTTTTTCCCACCGGGCTTGAGATACCAGCTCCCGCGAAGCGAGTCCGGCTCAGATGGGTCAGTTTTTAACCATATACAACCCTGGGGCACAATCTCTGCTGGCCACAGGCGGACTGGCTACATACCGCCAAATGAGGGACCCTCCACCCCCAACCCCCAGCCTCTTGACCCCCTATCCCCTCCTCCGTTGCCGCTCGCTGCCAGGAGAGGGGGTAGTGAGGGTGGCGGGGGTGGTGGGGTGGGGTGGGAAGGGCGGGGATGATGAATTGGAGGCCGGCGGGGGCCTGTCGTGGAATGTCCTGCCATCTCCCACGATGGATGGCTCCCTTCCCCTCCCCCAAGCACATAATGCCACCGCAGACTATGTAAAATGGAACTAGTAGTGATGGTGGGGGTGGTGCTGTTGGGGGCGGGGGGGGGGGGGGGGGGGTGGGGGGGTGATGATGGTGGCGGTGGCGGTGGCGGTGGCGGAGACGGCGGCGGTGGTAGTGATGGTGATGATGGTGGCGGTGGTGGTGGCGGTGGTGATAGTGGGGTTGTGGAGGTGGTAGTGATGGCGGTGCTGATGTGGCGGGCGGACGGACCACAGGGCGGCCTCTCACCCAACCCGCTTTCTGCCCTTTCTGGCCGTTCTGCCCAACCTTTTAAAGCCCGGCAGTAAAGTCACCAGCCGTGTATCCGCAGATAAAGCGCCGAGATCACACCCCTCCCCTCCCCCCCCCCCCTTTCCCACCTGCTCACTCCGCATACTCTCCATACCTCCCGTACTTCCCACCCCCTTCCCTCCCTCTCCCCCCAGGCACCAGACTTGCCTATAAATGGCGCCCCCAGACATCGCAGGGGGATCCTGCCTGGCCGCTGAGCCCTCAATACCCATCCTTAGCACCCCCATCGCGTCAGGCTGATATGGAATTGCTTATATAGACCAGGCCGTTATTGTTCACTCAGCACCGCGCTGCTCACAGAAAATAACGACTATAATATAATTCACTCCCAGTGCCTTGGGCCCCAACGGCCAAAAATCAAGCCTT
Organism: Arenicola marina; assembly: GCA_964019135.1. NCBI lineage: Eukaryota > Metazoa > Annelida > Polychaeta > Arenicolidae > Arenicola > Arenicola marina. The sequence continues at coordinate 28,232,437 of OZ025249.1, forward strand.
AGTAAACAAGGAAACCGGGTTTATGTGTTAATTTCTGCCACAAGTATTTCGAAACAAAATGTCGCATGAACAGTTCTGGTTTTTCATGCACATAGATTCAATCAAATAGCTGGCCGAGTACACCAAAGGGCGATAGAAATGCAGCTTGGGGGGGTGGGGGGGGGGATGGGGGGTGGGGGGGGGCGGTCATGTTCTCAGATCACGCAAAATACATTTCTTTATTCCCAGATCACGATGAATTGAAAGCAGAACCCTCCGCATGCAATGGAAGGGCGAATACACGATACGCGTCATTTAATATTAAAATTCCCAGTTCACCAACAAATGACAATCCTTGATCACGGCGGTCGGCTAATACCCCATTCCCAGTTCACGAATAATTATTTTCCTCATTACCAGTTCACAGTGAAAAGAAAAGCCCAATCCCAAAGAACAAAAATATCCCCCCGCCCTCCCTTCCCAGCTTGGCGGCAAATGCGCATCACCACAAAGGACAGCACACACTGACCGCATCATGATTAGCTTAATGTTAGGATCGCATTATGACCCAATGACGTCATCTTCGCAAGCCTCAAACTGTCAAATGCGGGCTATTCACACGGCTGACATCAGGACATAAAATGGCTGCTGCGACACACGATTTCCTGTCTGTGTGACGTCACCAACGCACGGCACTAGCCGGCCATTTTACGTACCCAAGCCTTCCCGAGCGTCTCTGGATGAACTACATATTTAATTACCGCTGTATAATTAAATTTCTGATAAATCTGCTGCTTATAGTGTTCACGCGCTTTAAATTTGTACTCGATAATTAAGTTGAACCCCTAGAAGACACCCTGACCCGGGGTTTGATTTCAGTGGCCTATTGCACGTACACAGTTTAGCTGGCTAATTGGGCTTCGATGGCTGAAATCGCCCATGCTTTACATGGTAAATTTACCCGACTGAGCCCCGTGGCCGCCTAAACTGCGTTCGTGGAATCCGCCACAAGTGATAAAAGCATTGAGGAGAATAGAATGGCCAATGGTTGCTAGGGTGTTCGCTAGATGGCGACACTGATGATGATGGAAGTCTAAATGCTAAGTCTTAAGCTATGCCAGGACGTGGTGGGGGGGAGGGGGGGGGGGTAAATTAAGGGTTGGTAGCTACGCAACAGGAGAAAATATTGCAGTGCAACTGCAAGATAATGGGAAAATGATTATTCCCCTAATTTATAATTCGTAGTTATAAATTCATTGTACATTAAATGGGTATCCCGGTCTACCTGTTCGACGTGTTAGTACCTGACATATATATCGGAGCATCTCGTTAATGACGCTAGAATCGAGGGTATTGTGCTTAGAGTGCCTTGCACGACAAAGGCCACTTAATGGGTCATATCCTTTTTGTTCTGCGGCGTTACAAAATCAAAACTTAAAGGACGCAAATAGGGTGCCTACCCCCCCCCCCCCTTCTCCCCCTCACAGTGAGCCTAGCAACGGCGATTAAATGGACACCTTAATGGAGGAAATTTCCATTTGCGCAGTGCCCGCAGCGACTAAAGGGGAGAGGAAAGGGGGAGGTGGGGGGGGGGGGGGAGGGGTCGTCAGGACGTGGTGGTGGTGGTAGGTGGTGTCGTGTAAAAGGGCGAGGATAGTAATGACGTCATCACC
>OZ025249.1:28234288-28289869 GCA_964019135.1 Arenicola marina
GAAAAGGTGGCTGTAGTAGGAGGAGGTGGCTGTTGAGGCCCTTCCTCTATAACGGAGAAGGTGGCTGTAGCAGGAGGAGGTGGCTGTTGAGGCCTTCCCCTATAACGGAGAAGGTGGCTGTAGCAGGAGGAGGTGGCTGCTGAGGCCCCTTCCCTATGACGGAAAAGGTGGCTGTAGTAGGAGAAGGTGGCTGTTGAGGCCCTTCCCCTATAACGGAAAAGGTGGCTGTAGCAGGAGGAGGTGGCTGTTGAGGCCTTCCCCTATAACGGGGAAGGTGGCTGTAGCAGGAGGAGGTGGCTGCTGCGGCCCCTCCCCTATGACGGAGAAGGTGTTTGTAGCAGGAAGAGGTGGCTGTTGAGGCCCTTCCCCTATAACGGAGAAGGTGGCTGTAGCAGGAGGAGGTGGCTGTTAAGGCCCTTTCCCTATGACGGAGAAGGTGGCTGTAGCAGGAGGAGGTGGCTGCGGAGGCCCCTCCCCTATGACGGAAAAGGTGGCTGTAGTAGGAGGAGGTGGCTGTTGAGGCCCTTCCTCTATAACGGAGAAGGTGGCTGTAGCAGGAGGAGGTGGCTGTTGAGGCCTTCCCCTATAACGGAGAAGGTGGCTGTAGCAGGAGGAGGTGGCTGCTAAGGCCCCTCCCCTATGGCGGAAAAGGTGGCTGTAGTAGGAGAAGGTGGCTGTTGAGGCCCTTCCCCTATAACGGAAAAGGTGGCTGTAGCAGGAGGAGAGGACTGTTGAGGCCCTTTCCCCATGACGGAGAAGGTGGCTGTAGCAGGAGGAGGTGGCTGCTGAGGCCCCTCCCCTATGACGGAAAAGGTGGCTGTGGTAAGAGGAGGTGACTGTTGAGGCCCTTCCCCTATAACGGAGAAGGTGGCTGTAGCAGGAGGAAGTGGCTGTACCCGAAGGATGTGGCTGTTGAGCGCCCCCCCCCCCCACCTCCCCTGTATGACGGAGGAGATGGGTGGCTCTGCCCGGCGATTGACATGCCGTTCTGGTCGGGGCGCGATAAATTCCGCCGCCAAGATCGTTCCCTTTAAGAAGTCTACGGCACACTTGCAACTCTTAATGAGAGACCGCTAAGATTACCGATCTCTCGATGGCGGGAGGATGGCGAGCCGAGTCCGGCGCTAGGGGAGGAGGACCGCGAGTGAGAGTAAAATCGCAATAAGGGGAGGGTGGCTGAGGGTAGAGGGGCCTGGGAGGAGGGGTGGAGGGGGGTGGGGGGTGCTGGTCGTAGCGAGATGGCCAACATAAACATATGTATTTGCCGGCGGCATAACGTCGTAACGAGAACGGATTGCTCGGTGCTGTCATCAATTATCAGCGTCATGCGCGGAGAGCTGCAGCGCACCATCCACATATCGTCCTTCACCGCGTCCGCCATCACGTCCTCCACCGCGTCCTTCACCGCGTCATCCACCACGTCCTTCTGCTTCTCCTCCTTCTACCCCATCATCCTCCTCTGCCTCCTCCATCCCATCTTCATCTTCCTCCTCCTCATCCTCATTGTCCTCCTCCCCCTCCTCCCCTTCCTCTCCTCCTCCTCTTCCTCCTCCTCCTCCTCCTCTTCCTCCTTCTCTTCCTCCTCCTCCTACTGCGACTCCTCCTCCCCCTCCTCCTACTCCTCCTGTTCCTCCCCCTCCTCCTCCTACTCCTCCTCCTACTCCTTCTCCTGCTCCTCCATCCCAGCCTTTTCCTCCCTCTCCTCCTCTTTCTCCTCCTTCTCCTCCTCCCCCTCCTCTCCTTCCTTCTCTTCCTCCTTCTCCTCTTCCTCCTTCTCTTCCTCCTCCTCATCCTCCTCCTCCCATTCCTCCTCCTACTCCTCCTTCTCCTCCTTCTCTTCCTCCTCCTTCTCATCCTCCCACTCCTCTTCCTCTCCTCCTCCTCTGCCTCCTCCTCCCCCTCCTCCTCCTCCTCCTCCTCCTCCCACTCCTCCTCCTCCTCTTCCTCCTCCTCCCACTCCTCCTCCTCCTCCTCCTCCCACTCCTCCTCCTCCTCTTCGCACTCCTCCTCCTACTCCTCCTTCTCCTTCTCCTCCTTCTCTTCCTCCTCCTCCTCCTCCTCCTCCCACTCCTCCTCCTCCTCCTCCTCTGCCTCATCCCCCCCTCCTCCTCCTCCTCCTCCTCCTCATCCTTCCACTCCTCCTCCTGCTCCTCCTCCCACTCCTCCTCCTCCTCCTCCTCCTCCTCTGCCTCCTCCTCCTCCTCCTCCTCCTTCTCCTCTTCCCCTCTTACACTCAATCCCAATCTGCCTCCTCCACGCCCTTCTCCTCACCCTCCTCCTCCTTCATGGCAGAACTTCCACCCATCCTCCTCGCTCCCCATCTAACATCGCTATTGCCCTTACCACCAGCCCCCCCCCCACTCCCACCCACCCCCGCCACCCCTCTTCCTCCCCCCGCTCCCCACCCTTGTTTTGCTATACACACAGTGCTGTAGCACCAGGATCCCACCTTCCCAGCAGGACAGAATCCCGTCCCGCCGTCGGCTGGACTAGCCCGTCGCCAGCCGTCTAATCCGGACATGATGACAGCGTGGGGTGCGATCCGTCTTGCCTTTAATACATATCTGCCAGCCGGCTAGGCCGACCAGGGCCACCTGTCAACATTCACCCGTGTCATTCAGCCGCCCAAACTCTGTAATTTAGCGCCGGTCCCGCCGCCGCCGTATAGGGGGACTGGCCGGGGGGATGGAGGGGGGGAGGGGGGGGGGGGCGAGCCCCGGGGTGGCACTGGCAGGCGGCGGGCGAGGGTCGGGCTGGGGCTGGTGTGGCGGCCCCCGGGACGCTATAAGAGCCCATCAAAAGCATACTTTATGTCCCCAACCGCCGAATATCCTCGCCGTATTTTACCCTTGTTTTCATGTCGAAATGAGCAGAAACAATAGCTTTTTTCAATCTAGTCGTTCGCCCGCAATGTATCGTCGCTCCACGTTCATCGGGATTAAAGCCGTCTCAGAGTGGTAGACTGCATCTAAGTCAGAATACTTTACTCCTCATTTGGGTGCTGGAGGGTACCCTCACCATATGGCACGCAGCCAATCAGCGGTAAAACAGCTTTCATTTTACCATACGAATTAATTTTATTTTTCTTTCGCCCCGAATCACCCACCGCCCCGAATCACCCACCATCACCACACCGCCGCCCTGTCTCGACCGGCAAAGTATGCCCATGGTGACGTCATCACGTGGCCAGTAGGTGGCGCATTCAGCTTTTACGCCGGCTGACAAGCTTTTCGCGTTCCGACATTCGAGTCGGTGTCGATATGGAATCCTCCATCATGCATATATATATACATGTAAAAATAGCGTGTTGTAAAAATAGCGTGTTTCTGCACACGTGTATACTCGACACATATATAGACAAATAAATAATAAATGGAAAAAACAAGACGGTACCGCAGAACCCATGTAGGACTGTCCATAACGGAGGCACAAAGCCAGTGGCATGTACAATTTTCTATGCGCGTGTTATGTTGCTGCTATTCACGTATTGTCGCTGTTTATCAAGGTAGTATTAAGCGGTACTAGCGGGGCGCCGCCTAGCGAGCAATGAAAAACCTGTCTCGCAGCGAGCATTGTTTCTAAACAATATTTCAGTGTTTATCCGGTGTAAATAATAGGAAATAACAAAACCAGGACGTTGTGTCATCTCTTGTCTTTATATTGGAAAAAAACGTCGTTTTTCAAAATCCCGAAATCGAATTTTTCACCATTATGCGATGTAGCATATCATATTAATGTGTGATAATTCACCCTCGTGCCATTCCCATTACGTATGTGACGTCACATTACATATGTCCCAATCAAGGCGGTCGGGTTCATCAAGGTGTTCATCAAGGTGGTCGTGTTCATCGAGGTATTCATCAAGGTGTTCATCAAGGTGGTCGTGTTCATCAAGGTGGTCGTGTTCATCACAGTGTTCATTAAGGTGGTCGTATTCATCAAGGCGTTCATCAAGGTGATCGTGTTCATCAAGGTGGTCGTGTTTATCAAGGCGGTCGTGTTCATCAAGGTGTTCATCAAGGTGGTCGTGTTCATCAAGGTGGTCGTGTTTATCAAGGCGGTCGTGTTTATCAAGGTGGTCGTGTCCAACAAGGTGTCCATCCAGGTGTTCATCAAGGTGGTCGTGTTCATCAAGGTGGTCGTGTTCATCAAGGCGTTTATTAAGGTGGTCGTGTTCATCAAGGTGGTCGTGTTCAACAAAGAGTTCATCAAGTGTGTCGTGTTCATTAAGGTGTTCATCAATGTTGTCGTGTTCATCAAGGTGGTCGGGTTCATCAAAGTGTTCATCAAGTTTGTCGTGTTCATCAAGGCGGTCGTGTTCATCAAGGCGGCCGTGTTCATCAAGGTGTTCGTGTTCATCACGGTGGCCGTGTTCATCAAGGCGGCCGTGTTCATCAAGGTGTTCGTGTTCATCAAGGCGTTGATTAAGGTGTTCGTGTTCATCAAGGTGGCCGTGTTCATCAAGGCGGCCGTGTTCATCAAGGCGGCCGTGTTCATCAAGGTGTTCGTGTTCATCAAGGTGGTCGTGTTCATCAAGGCGTTGATTAAGGTGTTCGTGTTCATCAAGGTGGCCGTGTTCATCAAGGTGTTTATGTTCATCAAGGTGATCGTGTTCATCAAGACGTTGATTAAGGTGTTCGTGTTCATCAAGGTGGCCGTGTTCATCAAGGCGGCCGTGTTCATCAAGGCGGCCGTGTTCATCAAGGTGTTCGTGTTCATCAAGGTGGTCGTGTTCATCAAGGCGTTGATTAAGGTGTTCGTGTTCATCAAGGTGGCCGTGTTCATCAAGGTGTTTATGTTCATCAAGGTGGTCGTGTTCATCAAGGCGTTGATTAAGGTGTTCGTGTTCATCAAGGTGGCCGTGTTCATCAAGGTGTTTATGTTCATCAAGGTGATCGTTTTCATCAAGGTGTTCGAATTTATCAAGGTGTTCGTGTTCATCAAGGTGTTCGTGTTCATCAAAGTGATCGTGTTCATCAAGGTGTTCGTGTTCATCAAGGTGTTCGTGTTCATCAAGGTGTTCGTGTTCATCAAGGTGGTCGTGTTCAACAAGGCGGTCGTGTTCATCAAGGCGGCCGTGTTCATCAAGGTGTTTATGTTCATCAAGGTGATCGTGTTCATCAAGGTGTTCGTGTTCATCAAGGTGTTCGTGTGCATCAAGGTGTTCGTGTTCATCAAGGTGATCGTGTTCATCAAGGTGTTTGTGTTCATCAAGGTGTTCGTGTTCATCAAGGTGTTCGTGTTCATCAAGGTGGCCGTGTTCATCAAGGCGGTCGTGTTCATCAAGGCGACCGTGTTCATCAAGGTGTTTGTGTTCATCAAGGTGATCGTGTTCATCAAGGTGTTCGTGTTCATCAAAGTGTTCGTGTTCATCAAGATGTTCGTGTTCATGAAGGTGTTCGTGTTCTTCAGGGTGTTCGTGTTCATCAAGGTGGTCGTGTTCATCAAGGTGTTCGTGTTCATCAAGGTGTTTGTGTTCATCAAGGTGGCCGTGTTCATCAAGGTGATCGTGTTCATCAAGGTGTTCGTGTTCATCAAGGTGTTCGTGTTCATCAAGGTGGCCGTGTTCATCAAGGCGGTCGTGTTCATTAAGGCGGCCGTGTTCATCAAGGTGTTTGTGTTCATCAAGGTGTTCGTGTTCATCAAGGTGTTTGTGTTCATCAAAGTGATCGTGTTTATCAAGGTGTTCGTGTTCCTCAAGGTGTTCGTGTTCATCAAGGTGTTCGTGTTCTTCAAGATGTTCGTGTTCATCAAGGTGTTCGTGTTCATCAAGGCGGCCGTGTTCATCAAGGTGTTCGTGTTTATCAAGGTGTTCGTGTTCATCAAGGTGTTCGTGTTCATCAAGGTGGTCGTGTTCATCAAGGTGTTCGTGTTCATCAAGGCGGCCGTGTTCATCAAGGTGTTCGTGTTCATCAAGGTGTTCGTGTTCATCAAGGTGTTCGTGTTCATCAAGGTGTTCGTGTTCATCAAGGTGTTCGTGTTCATCAAGGTGGTCGTGTTCATCAAGGTGTTCGTGTTCATCAAGGCGGCCGTGTTCATCAAGGTGTTCGTGTTCATCAAGGTGTTCGTGTTCATCAAGGTGTTCGTGTTCATCAAGGCGGCCGTGTTCATCAAGGTGTTCGTGTTCATCAAGGTGTTCGTGTTCCTCAACATGTTCCTGTTCATCAAGGTGTTCGTGTTCACCAAGGTGGTCGTGTTCATCAAGGTGGTCGTGTTCACCAAGGTGGTCGTGTTCATCAAGGGGGTCGTGTTCAATGTTTATTTGTTCCGAGGTCTTAGTATCGACAGTCATACTACTAGAAGCGAAAGCTATCGCATGTCCCAAGATGCCAGAACTGCTCGTCCATTCTTCATGAGAGCAGTTATGTCGTCTTTAGCAATACAATGGCCGAAACATTATATTTATATTCTGCGGGACAAGATATGATTTAATACTTTAGATAAATCCTACTACTGCGCTCCTTTAATGCTAGTTTTCGTGTTTTGTTTTTTTTTGAAAGTCCGCCCCGGGTGGGGTGTGGGTGGGTGGGTGGATGAGTATATGCATAGGTCTAGTCACGAGGTTACACTTGATGTCAAGTTTCGGCTTCAGCCCATGGTATATATGTTTATTATGCATACTGTTAATCGGCATAATAATAATAATTATTATTATTGTCCATGGTGTATTTATGTTTATTATGCATACTGTTAATTTGCACAATAATAATAATAATAATAATAATAATAATAATAATGATCGGTCGCCATGTTGGAAAGTGGTCTTTTTAAAAATTCTTAACGGACAAATCACATTCTATAAATGGATGGAATACTTATTTGTTGTTATAATTTATACTGCGTGATTAGATGTAAGATGTCTATCAGGGCAAGGAAATTCGAGGTCTGGACGCGAGTCACGGCATTGACAAAAATACCGGACAAAGACAAAACTCTTAAGGGTTGAATAACATGCATCTGCCAGCGACCAAGTCCCGCACTTACATCGAAGTAAATGCTTCTTTATGTTATTTTCTTCGTTCTTTGGAAAGTGGAAATCGGGCTCCAGCAGGATCAATCAGAGATGGGTCCTGGTTGGTATTAGGGGGTAATTGAAACATCGTTAGACGCTGCAGGGCAGGGCTTTCATAGGGCGACGCCCTATCCCTTCCGTCGGCCCGCTCAAATAGCTAAATTTGGAGTTCTTTATGTCCTTGGGGTGCGCCAGACGACATGTAAGGGAAAGGTGATGACAGTCTGATGGAGAAGGTACATCAAGCCATTGCATCTTGTGTGAAGCATAGCTCAAAGGCAAAACTTCTTCCAATTGCCGTCGGTTTGTGTGCTGACACAGCCAGGCGAGGCGGGGCCTGATCAGGGTTACAGTGGGGGGAAAAAAGAATGAAGCAGACACTGCATCTCCGTTTTCACCTGCTTTGCTGTCGCCTTCTTTTTGTCTTTATTCAGGTTCTTCTCTGCAGTTTTTTTTTGGCCGCATCTTTGTAAAAGTCACCCGTCGTTATTTTTTTTTTTGTATTCCGGTTTCAGAAAGGAAACCACAGTAAAGATATCCGCTCCCATGTCTGCCCCTGGCATCCTCAACGCCACCGGCACCCCCGCCCCCCCTACCACGCCCCATCCTCCCCCCACCCCGCTTCAGCCTCTATCTTCCACACGCCCCCAGCGTCCGCATCACCGGGTCACTTATACACACACACACACGCGCGCATGCGCACTCAGCCACAGCCAGACACCATTACCTTCCTATACCTCACACCATGTCTGTGGGCGCCAGGGCGTCGCCATCCTGTCACCCGCTTCTTAACATGAGACGCGGTGGCTTTACCCAATTAATCACACCAGCTTCCCTATTCTGTTTGAGGGGCAGATATTTTTGAAATTTAATTTTAAGTGACCTTACCCACCAGGGACAGAACCAGCACTTCGCTCGCTGGAGGAGCTTCTCAACGCAAATTTGGCCAGATTAAGGCATTTTGCAGTGCCCGGGGAGGGGGGGGGCAGAAGAAGGGGACGGTGGCGGGAGGGGGGGGGGGGGCTAGCAACACTCCCAACGCATTGCAAACGCCCACGCGGAGATTATTTGTAGGAGGAGAGCAATAACAGTATTGATAGCGGAGGCCAGCCCCCCATTCCCACCAGCCTCTTCCTCCTAAAGGTGGCCTAAACCATTATTATAATGCTCAGTATTAAATGACGCGAACTAATAACGTGTAATCGCCGTTGTGCTCACGATACCGCCACTTTCTTTCCCTTCCTGCCTCGTACTGTGACACTCATTGGCGGCTATGTGTTCCATAATGATGCTGGGTTGTTGTTAATGGCAGTGAGACTGGTGATTGCTACCCTGCCACTGACATAGACATACCTTTATAGCTGTTTATCTCCACACTGATATAGACTGTGGTGTGAAAACCTATATGGCTGTTGCTCTCCACACTGATATAGACTGTGGTGTCCATACCTTTATGGCTGTTTATCTCCACACTGATATAGACTATGGTGTCCATACCTTTATGGCTGTTTATCTCCACACTGATATAGACTGTGGTGTCAATACCTTCATGGCTGTTTATCTCCACACTGATATAGACTGTGGTGTCCATACCTTTATGGCTGTTTATCTCCACACTGATATAGACTGTGGTGTCCATACCTTCATGGCTGTTTATCTCCACACTGATATAGACTGTGGTGTCCATACCTTTATGGCTGTTTATCTCCACACTGATATAGACTGTGGTGTGTAAACCTTTCTGGCTGTTGCTCTCCACACTGATATAGACTGTGCTGTCCATACCTTTATGGCTGTTTATCTCCCCACTGACATAGACTGTGGTGTCCATACCTTTATGGCTGTTTATCTCCACACTGATATAGACTGTGGTGTAAAAACCTTTATGGCTGTTGCTCTCCACACTGATATAGACTGTGGTGTCCATACCTTTATGACTGTTTATCTCCACACTGATATAGACTGTGGTGTCCATACCTTTATGGCTGTTTATCTCCACACTGATATAGACTGTGGTGTCCATACCTTTATGGCTGTTTATCTCCACACTGATATAGACTGTGGTGTCCATACCTTTATGGCTCTTTATCTCCACACTGATATAGACTGTGGTGTCCATACCTTTATGGCTGTTTATCTCTACACTGATATAGACTGTGGTGTGTAAACCTTTGTGGCTGTTGCTCTCCACACTGATATAGACTGTGGTGTCCATACCTTTATGGCTGTTTATCTCCACACTGATATAGACTGTGGTGTCCATACCTTTATGGCTGCTTGTTTTCACACTGATATAGACTGTGGTGTCCATACCTTTATGGCTGTTTATCTCCACACTGATATAGACTGTGGTGTGAAAACCTTTATGGCTGTTGCTCTCCACACCGATATAGACTGTGGTGTCAATACCTTTATGGCTGTTTATCTCCACACTGATATAGACTGTGGTGTCCATACCTTTATGGCTGTTGCTCTCCACACTGATATAGACTGTGGTGTCAATACCTTTATGACTGTTTATCTCCACACTGATATGGGCTGTGGTGTGTAAACCTTTATGGCTGTTGCTCTCCACACTGATGTAGACTGTGGTGTCCATACCTTCATGGCTGTTTATCCCCACACTGATATAGACTGTGGTGTCCATACCTTTATGGCTGTTTATCTCCACACTGATATAGACTGTGGTGTCCATACCTTCATGGCTGTTTATCTCCACACTGATATAGACTGTGGTGTCCATACCTTTATGGCTGTTTATCTCCACACTGATATAGACTGTGGTGTCCATACCTTTATGGCTGTTTATCTCCACACTGATATAGACTGTGGTGTCCAAACCTTTATGGCTGTTTATCTCCACACTGCTATAGACTGTGGTGTGAAAACCTTTATGGCTGTTGCTCTCAACACTGATATAGACTGTGGTGTCAATACCTTTATGGCTGTTTATCTCCACACTGATATAGACTGTGGTGTCCATACCTTTATGGCGGTTTATCTCCACACTGATATAGACTGTGGTGTCCATACCTTTATGGCTGTTTATCCTCACACTGATATAGACTGTGGTGTCCATACCTTTATGGCTGTTTATCTTCACACTGCTATAGACTGTGGTGTGAAAACCTTTATGGCTGTTGCTCTCAACACTGATATAGACTGTGGTGTCAATACCTTTATGGCTGTTTATCTCCACACTGATATAGACTGTGGTGTCCATACCTTTATGGCGGTTTATCTCCACACTGATATAGACTGTGGTGTCCATACCTTTATGGCTGTTTATCTTCACACTGATATAGACTGTGGTGTCCATACCTTTATGGCTGTTTATCTTCACACTGATATAGACTGTGGTGTCCATACCTTTATGGCTGTTTATCTCCACATTGATATAGACTGTGGTGTGAAAACCTTTATGGCTGTTGCTCTCCACACTGATATAGACTGTGGTGTCCATACCTTTATGGCTGTTTATCTCCACACTGATATAGACTGTTTTGTCCATACCTTTATGGCTGTCTATCTCCACACTGATATAGACTGTGGTGTCCATACCTTCATGGCTGTTTATCTCCACACTGATATAGACTGTGGTGTCCATACCTTTATGGCTGTTTATCTCCACACTGATATAGACTTTGGTGTCCATACCTTCATGGCTGTTTATCTCCACACTGATATAGACTGTGGTGTCCATACCTTTCTGGCTGTTTATCTTCACACTGATATAGACTGTGGTGTCCATACCTTTATGGCTGTTTATCTCCACACTGATATAGACTGTGGTGTCCATACCTTTATGGCTGTTTATCTCCACACTGATCTAGACTGTGGTGTGTAAACCTTTCTGGCTGTTGCTCTCCACACTGATATAGACTGTGCTGTCCATACCTTTATGGCTGTTTATCTCCACACTGATATAGACTGTGGTGTCCATACCTTTATTGCTGTTTATCTTCACACTGATATAGAACTGTGGTGTCCATACCTTTATGGCTGTTTATCTCCACACTGATATAGACTGTGGTGTAAAAACCTTTATGGCTGTTGCTCTCCACACTGATATAGACTGTGGTGTCCATACCTTTATGACTGTTTATCTCCACACTGATATAGACTGTGGTGTCCATACCTTTATGGCTGTTTATCTCCACACTGATATAGACTGTGGTGTCCATACCTTTATGGCTGTTTATCTCCACACTGATATAGACTGTGGTGTCCATACCTTTATGGCTGTTTATCTCCACACTGATATAGACTGTGGTGTCCATACCTTTATGGCTGTTTATCTCCACACTGATATAGACTGTGGTGTGTAAACCTTTGTGGCTGTTGCTCTCCACACTGATATAGACTGTGGTGTCCATACCTTTATGGCTGTTTATCTCCACACTGATATAGACTGTGGTGTCCATACCTTTATGGCTGTTTGTCTTCACACTGATATAGACTGTGGTGTCCATACCTATATGGCTGTTTATCTCCACACTGATATAGACTGTGGTGTGAAAACCTTTATGGCTGTTGCTCTCCACACTGATATAGACTGTGGTGTCCATACCTTTATGGCTGTTTATCTCCACACTGATATAGACTGTGGTGTCCATACCTTTATGGCTGTTTATCTCCACACTGATATAGACTGTGGTGTGTAAACCTTTATGGCTGTTGCTCTCCACACTGATATAGACTGTGGTGTCAATACCTTTATGACTGTTTATCTCCACACTGATATGGGCTGTGGTGTGTAAACCTTTATGGCTGTTGCTCTCCACACTGATGTAGACTGTGGTGTCCATACCTTTATGGCTGTTTATCTCCACACTGATATAGACTGTGGTGTCCATACCTTTATGGCTGTTTGTCTTCACACTGATATAGACTGTGGTGTCCATACCTTTATGGCTGTTTATCTCCACACTGATATAGACTGTGGTGTGAAAACCTTTATGGCTGTTTATCTCCACACTGATATAGACTGTGGTGTCCATACCTTTATGGCTGTTTATCTTCACACTGATATAGACTGTGGTGTCCATACCTTTATGGCTGTTTATCTTCACACTGATATAGACTGTGGTGTCCATACCTTTATGGCTGTTTATCTCCACACTGATATAGACTGTGGTGTGAAAACCTTTATGGCTGTTGCTCTCCACACTGATATAGACTGTGGTGTCCATACCTTTATGGCTGTTTATCTCCACACTGATATAGACTGTGGTGTCCATACCTTTATGGCTGTTTATCTCCACACTGATATAGACTGTGGTGTCCATACCTTCATGGCTGTTTATCTCCACACTGATATAGACTGTGGTGTCCATACCTTTATGGCTGTTTATCTCCACACTGATATAGACTGTGGTGTCCATACCTTCATGGCTGTTTATCTCCACACTGATATAGACTGTGGTGTCCATACCTTTATGGCTGTTTATCTTCACACTGATATAGACTGTGGTGTCCATACCTTTATGGCTGTTTATCTCCACACTGATATAGACTGTGGTGTCCATACCTTTATGGCGGTTTATCTCCACACTGATATGGGCTGTGGTGTGTAAACCTTCATGGCTGTTGCTCTCCACAATGATGTAGACTGTGGTGTCCATACCTTTATGACTGTTTATCTCCACACTGATATAGGCTGTGGTGTGTAAACCTATATGGCTGTTTATCTCCACACTGATATAGACTGTGGTGTCCATACCTTTATGGCTGTTTATCTCCGCACTGATATAGACTGTGGTGTCCATACCTTTATGGCTGTTTATCTCCACACTGATATAGACTGTGGTGTCCATACCTTTATGGCTGTTTATCTCCACACTGAAAAAACTGTGGTGTCCATACCTTTATGGCTGTTTATCTCCACACTGAAAAAACTGTGGTGTCCATACCTTTATGGCTGTTTATCTCCACACTGATATAGACTGTGGTGTCCATACCTTTATGGCTGTTTATTTCCACACTGATATAGACTGTGGTGTCCATACCTTTATGGCTGTTTATCTCCACTCTGATATAGACTGTGGTGTGTAAACCTTTGTGGCTGTTGCTCTCCACACTGATATAGACTGTGGTGTCCATACCTTTATTGCTGTTTATCTTCACACTGATATAGACTGTGGTGTCCATACCTTTATGGCTGTTTATCTCCACACTGATATAGACTGTGGTGTAAAAACCTTCATGGCTGTTGCTCTCCACACTGATATAGACTGTGGTGTCCATACCTTTATGACTGTTTATCTCCACACTGATATAGACTGTGGTGTCCATACCTTTATGGCTGTTTATCTCCACACTGATATAGACTGTGGTGTCCATACCTTTATGGCTGTTTATCTCCACACTGATATAGACTGTGGTTTCCATACCTTTATGGCTGTTTATCTCCACACTGATATAGACTGTGATGTCCAAAGCTTTATGGCTGTTTATCTCCACATTGATATAGACTGTGGTGTGTAAACCTTTGTGGCTGTTGCTCTCCACACTGATATAGACTGTGGTGTCCATACCTTTATGGCTGTTTATCTCCACACTGATATGGGCTGTGGTGTGTAAACCTTCATGGCTGTTGCTCTCCACAATGATGTAGACTGTGGTGTCCATACCTTTATGACTGTTTATCTCCACACTCATATAGGCTGTGGTGTGTAAACCTTTATGGCTGTTTATCTCCACACTGATATAGACTGTGGTGTCCATACCTTTATAGCTGTTTATCTCCGCACTGATATAGACTGTGGTGTCCATACCTTTATGGCTGTTTATCTCTACACTGATATAGAATGTGGTGTGTAAACCTTTTTGGCTGTTGCTCTCCACACTGATATAGACTGTGGTGTCCATACCTTCATGGCTGTTTATCTCCACACTGATATAGACTGTGGTGTCCATACCTTTATGGCTGTTTATCTCCACACTGATATAGACTGTGGTGTCCATACCTTTATGGCTGTTTATCTCCACACTGATATAGACTGTGGTGTCCATACCTTCATGGCTGTTTATCTCCACACTGATATAGACTGTGGTGTCCATACCTTTATGGCTGTTTATCTCCACACTGATATAGACTGTGGTGTCCATACCTTCATGGCTGTTTATCTCCACACTGATATAGACTGTGGTGTCCATACCTTTATGGCTGTTTATCTTCACACTGATATAGACTGTGGTGTCCATACCTTTATGGCTGTTTATCTCCACACTGATATAGACTGTGGTGTCCATACCTTTATGGCTGTTTATCTCCACACTGATATAGACAGTGGTGTGTAAACCTTTCTGGCTGTTGCTCTCCACACTGATATAGACTGTGGTGTCCATACCTTTATGGCTGTTTATCTTCACACTGATATAGACGGTGGTGTCCATACCTTTATGGCTGTTTATCTCCACACTGATATAGACTGTGGTGTAAAAACCTTTATGGCTGTTGCTCTCCACACTGATATAGACTGTGGTGTCCATACCTTTATGACTGTTTATCTCCACACTGATATAGACTGTGGTGTCCATACCTTTATGGCTGTTTATCTCCACACTGAAAAAACTGTGGTGTCCATACCTTTATGGTTGTTTATCTCCACACTGATATAGACTGTGGTGTCCATACCTTTATGGCTGTTTATTTCCACACTGATATAGACTGTGGTGTCCATACCTTCATGGCTGTTTATCTCCACTCTGATATAGACTGTGGTGTGTAAACCTTTGTGGCTGTTGCTCTCCACACTGATATAGACTGTGGTGTCCATACCTTTATTGCTGTTTATCTTCACACTGATATAGACTGTGGTGTCCATACCTTTATGGCTGTTTATCTCCACACTGATATAGACTGTGGTGTAAAAACCTTCATGGCTGTTGCTCTCCACACTGATATAGACTGTGGTGTCCATACCTTTATGACTGTTTATCTCCACACTGATATAGACTGTGGTGTCCATACCTTTATGGCTGTTTATCTCCACACTGATATAGACTGTGGTGTCCATACCTTTATGGCTGTTTATCTCCACACTGATATAGACTGTGGTTTCCATACCTTTATGGCTGTTTATCTCCACACTGATATAGACTGTGATGTCCAAACCTTTATGGCTGTTTATCTCCACATTGATATAGACTGTGGTGTGTAAACCTTTGTGGCTGTTGCTCTCCACACTGATATAGACTGTGGTGTCCATACCTTTATGGCTGTTTATCTCCACACTGATATGGGCTGTGGTGTGTAAACCTTCATGGCTGTTGCTCTCCACAATGATGTAGACTGTGGTGTCCATACCTTTATGACTGTTTATCTCCACACTGATATAGGCTGTGGTGTGTAAACCTTTATGGCTGTTTATCTCCACACTGATATAGACTGTGGTGTCCATACCTTTATGGCTGTTTATCTCCGCACTGATATAGACTGTGGTGTCCATACCTTTATGGCTGTTTATCTCTACACTGATATAGACTGTGGTGTGTAAACCTTTTTGGCTGTTGCTCTCCACACTGATATAGACTGTGGTGTCCATACCTTCATGGCTGTTTATCTCCACACTGATATAGACTGTGGTGTCCATACCTTTATGGCTGTTTATCTTCACACTGATATAGACTGTGGTGTCCATACCTTTATGGCTGTTTATCTCCACACTGATATAGACTGTGGTGTCCATACCTTTATGGCTGTTTATCTCCACACTGATATAGACTGTGGTGTGTAAACCTTTCTGGCTGTTGCTCTCCACACTGATATAGACTGTGCTGTCCATACCTTTATGGCTGTTTATCTCCACACTGATATAGACTGTGGTGTCCATACCTTTATTGCTGTTTATCTTCACACTGATATAGAACTGTGGTGTCCATATCTTTATGGCTGTTTATCTCCACACTGATATAGACTGTGGTGTAAAAACCTTTATGGCTGTTGCTCTCCACACTGATATAGACTGTGGTGTCCATACCTTTATGACTGTTTATCTCCACACTGATATAGACTGTGGTGTCCATACCTTTATGGCTGTTTATCTCCACACTGATATAGACTGTGGTGTCCATACCTTTATGGCTGTTTATCTCCACACTGATATAGACTGTGGTGTCCATACCTTTATGGCTGTTTATCTCCACACTGATATAGACTGTGGTGTCCATACCTTTATGGCTGTTTATCTCCACACTGATATAGACTGTGGTGTGTAAACCTTTGTGGCTGTTGCTCTCCACACTGACATAGACTGTGGTGTCCATACCTTTATGGCTGTTTATCTCCACACTGATATAGACTGTGGTGTCCATACCTTTATGGCTGTTTGTCTTCACACTGATATAGACTGTGGTGTCCATACCTATATGGCTGTTTATCTCCACACTGATATAGACTGTGGTGTGAAAACCTTTATGGCTGTTGCTCTCCACACTGATATAGACTGTGGTGTCAATACCTTTATGGCTGTTTATCTCCACACTGATATAGACTGTGGTGTCCATACCTTTATGGCTGTTTATCTCCACACTGATATAGACTGTGGTGTGTAAACCTTTATGGCTGTTGCTCTCCACACTGATATAGACTGTGGTGTCAATACCTTTATGACTGTTTATCTCCACACTGATATGGGCTGTGGTGTGTAAACCTTTATGGCTGTTGCTCTCCACACTGATGTAGACTGTGGTGTCCATACCTTTATGGCTGTTTATCTCCACACTGATATAGACCGTGGTGTCCATACCTTTATGGCTGTTTGTCTTCACACTGATATAGACTGTGGTGTCCATACCTTTATGGCTGTTTATCTCCACACTGATATAGACTGTGGTGTGAAAACCTTTATGGCTGTTTATCTCCACACTGATATAGACTGTGGTGTCCATACCTTTATGGCTGTTTATCTTCACACTGATATAGACTCTGGTGTCCATACCTTTATGGCTGTTTATCTTCACACTGATATAGACTGTGGTGTCTATACCTTTATGGCTGTTTATCTCCACACTGATATAGACTGTGGTGTGTAAACCTTTATGGCTGTTGCTCTCCACACTGATATAGACTGTGGTGTGCATACCTTTATGGCTGTTTATCTCCACACTGATATAGACTGTGGTGTCCATACCTTTATGGCTGTTTATCTCCACACTGATATAGACTGTGGTGTACATACCTTCATGGCTGTTTATCTCCACACTGATATAGACTGTGGTGTCCATACCTTCATGGCTGTTTATCTTCACACTGATATAGACTGTGGTGTCCATACCTTTATGGCTGTTTATCTCCACACTGATATAGACTGTGGTGTCCATACCTTTATGGCTGTTTATCTCCACACTGATATAGACTGTGGTGTAAAAACCTTTATGGCTGTTGCTCTCCACACTGATATAGACTGTGGTGTCCATACCTTTATGAATGTTTATCTCCACACTGATATAGACTGTGGTGTCCATACCTTTATGGCTGTTTATCTCCACACTGATATAGACTGTGGTGTCCATACCTTTATGGCTGTTTATCTCCACACTGATATAGACTGTGGTTTCCATACCTTTATGGCTGTTTATCTCCACACTGATATAGACTGTGATGTCCAAACCTTTATGGCTGTTTATCTCCACATTGATATAGACTGTGGTGTGTAAACCTTTGTGGCTGTTGCTCTCCACACTGATATAGACTGTGGTGTCCATACCTTTATGGCTGTTTATCTCCACACTGATATGGGCTGTGGTGTGTAAACCTTTATGGCTGTTGCTCTCCACAATGATGTAGACTGTGGTGTCCATACCTTTATGGCTGTTTATCTCCACACTGATATAGACTGTGGTGTCCATACCTTTATGGCTGTTTATCTCCACACTGATATAGACTGTGGTGTCCATACCTTTATGGCTGTTTATCTCCACACTGATATAGACTGTGGTGTCCATACCTTTATGGCTGTTTATCTCCACACTGATATAGACTGTGGTGTGTAAACCTTTGTGGCTGTTGCTCTCCACACTGATATAGACTGTGGTGTCCATACCTTTATGGCTGTTTATCTCCACACTGATATAGACTGTGGTGTCCATACCTTTATGGCTGTTTGTCTTCACACTGATATAGACTGTGGTGTCCATACCTATATGGCTGTTTATCTCCACACTGATATAGACTGTGGTGTGAAAACCTTTGTGGCTGTTGCTCTCCACACTGATATAGACTGTGGTGTCCATACCTTTATGGCTGTTTATCTCCACACTGATATGGGCTGTGGTGTGTAAACCTTTATGGCTGTTGCTCTCCACAATGATGTAGACTGTGGTGTCCATACCTTTATGGCTGTTTATCTCCACACTGATATAGACTGTGGTGTCCATACCTTTATGGCTGTTTATCTCCACACTGATATAGACTGTGGTGTCCATACCTTTATGGCAGTTTATCTCCACACTGATATAGACTGTGGTGTCCATACCTTTATGGCTGTTTATCTCCACACTGATATAGACTGTGGTGTGTAAACCTTTGTGGCTGTTGCTCTCCACACTGATATAGACTGTGGTGTCCATACCTTTATGGCTGTTTATCTCCACACTGATATAGACTGTGGTGTCCATACCTTTATGGCTGTTTGTCTTCACACTGATATAGACTGTGGTGTCCATACCTATATGGCTGTTTATCTCCACACTGATATAGACTGTGGTGTGAAAACCTTGATGGCTGTTGCTCTCCACACTGATATAGACTGTGGTGTCAATACCTTTATGACTGTTTATCTCCACACTGATATAGACTGTGGTGTCCATACCTTTATGGCTGTTTATCTCCACACTGATATAGACTGTGGTGTCCATACCTTTATGGCTGTTTATCTCCACACTGATATAGACTGTGGTGTCCATACCTTTATGGCTGTTTATTTCCACACCGATATAGACTGTGGTGTCCATACCTTTATGGCTGTTTATCTCCACTCTCATATAGACTGTGGTGTGTAAACCTTTGTGGCTGTTGCTCTCCACACTGATATAGACTGTGGTGTCCATACCTTTATTGCTGTTTATCTTCACACTGATATAGACTGTGGTGTCCATACCTTTATGGCTGTTTATCTCCACACTGATATAGACTGTGGTGTAAAAACCTTCATGGCTGTTGCTCTCCACACTGATATAGACTGTGGTGTCCATACCTTTATGACTGTTTATCTCCACACTGATATAGACTGTGGTGTCCATACCTTTATGGCTGTTTATCTCCACACTGATATAGACTGTGGTGTCCATACCTTTATGGCTGTTTATCTCCACACTGATATAGACTGTGGTTTCCATACCTTTATGGCTGTTTATCTCCACACTGATATAGACTGTGATGTCCAAGCCTTTATGGCTGTTTATCTCCACATTGATATAGACTGTGGTGTGTAAACCTTTGTGGCTGTTGCTCTCCACACTGATATAGACTGTGGTGTCCATACCTTTATGGCTGTTTATCTCCACACTGATATGGGCTGTGGTGTGTAAACCTTTATGGCTGTTGCTCTCCACAATGATGTAGACTGTGGTGTCCATACCTTTATGACTGTTTATCTCCACACTGATATAGACTGTGGTGTGTAAACCTTTATGGCTGTTTATCTCCACACTGATATAGACTGTGGTGTCCATACCTTTATGGCTGTTTATCTCCGCACTGATATAGACTGTGGTGTCCATACCTTTATGGCTGTTTATCTCTACACTGATATAGACTGTGGTGTGTAAACCTTTTTGGCTGTTGCTCTCCACACTGATATAGACTGTGGTGTCCATACCTTTATGGCTGTTTATCTCCACACTGATATAGACTGTGGTGTCCATACCTTTATGGCTGTTTATCTCCACACTGATATAGACTGTGGTGTCCATACCTTTATGGCTGTTTGTCTTCACACTGATATAGACTGTGGTGTCCATACCTTTATGGCTGTTTATCTCCACACTGATATAGACTGTGGTGTGAAAACCTTGATGGCTGTTGCTCTCCACACTGATATAGACTGTGGTGTCAATAACTTTATGCTGTTTATCTCCACACTGATATAGACTGTGGTGTCCATACCTTTATGGCTGTTTATCTCCACACTGATATAGACTGTGGTGTGTAAACCTTTATGGCTGTTGCTCTCCACACTGATATAGACTGTGGTGTCCATACCTTTATGGCTGTTTATCTCCACACTGATATAGACTGTGGTGTCCATACCTTTATGGCTGTTTATCTTCACACTGATATAGACTGTGGTGTCCGTACCTTTATGGCTGTTTATCTTCACACTGACATAGACTGTGGTGTCCATACCTTGATGGCTGTTTATCTCCACACTGATATAGACTGTGGTGTGAAAACCTTTATGGATGTTGCTCTCCACACTGATATAGACTGTGGTGTCCATGCCTTTATGGCTGTTTATCTCCACACTGATATAGACTGTGGTGTCCATACCTTTATGGCTGTTTATCTCCACACTGATATAGACTGTGGTGTCCATACCTTCATGGCTGTTGCTCTCCACACTGATATAGACTGTGGTGTCCATACCTTTATGGCTATTTATCTCCACACTGATATAGACTGTGGTGTCCATACCTTCATGGCTGTTTATCTCCACACTGATATAGACTGTGGTGTCCATACCTTTATGGCTGTTTATCTTCACACTGATATAGACTGTGGTGTCCATACCTTTATGGCTGTTTATCTCCACACTGATATAGACTGTGGTCTCCATACCTTTATGGCTGTTTATCTCCACACTGATATAGACTGTGGTGTGTAAACCTTTCTGGCTGTTGCTCTCCACACTGATATAGACTGTGGTGTCCATACCCTAATGGCTGTTTATCTCCACACTGATATAGCCTGTGGTGTCCATACCTTTACGGCTGTTTATCTTCACACTGATATAGACTGTGGTGTCCATACCTTTATGGCTGTTTATCTCCACACTGATATAGACTGTGGTGTAAAAACCTTGATGGCTGTTGCTCTCCACACTGATATAGACTGTGGTGTCCATACCTTTATGACTGTTTATCTTCACACTGATATAGACTGTGGTGTCCATACCTTTATGGCTGTTTATCTTCACACTGATATAGACGGTGGTGTCCATACCTTTATGGCTGTTTATCTCCACACTGATATAGACTGTGGTGTAAAAACCTTTATGGCTGTTGCTCTCCACACTGATATAGACTGTGGTGTAAAAACCTTTATGGCTGTTTATCTCCACACTGATATAGACTGTGGTGTCCATACCTTCATGGCTGTTTATCTCCACACTGATATAGACTGTGGTGTCCATACCTTTATGGCTGTTTATCTCCACACTGATATAGACTGTGGTGTCCGTACCTTTATGGCTGTTTATCTCCACACTGACATAGACTGTGGTGTCCATACCTTTATGGCTGTTTATCTCCACACTGATATAGACTGTGGTGTGTAAACCTTTCTGGCTGTTGCTCTCCACACTGATATAGACTGTGGTGTCCATACCTTTATGGCTGTTTATCTTCACACTGATATAGACGGTGGTGTCCATACCTTTATGGCTGTTTATCTCCACACTGATATAGACTGTGGTGTAAAAACCTTTATGGCTGTTGCTCTCCACACTGATATAGACTGTGGTGTCCATACCTTTATGACTGTTTATCTCCACACTGATATAGACTGTGGTGTCCATACCTTTATGGCTGTTTATCTCCACACTGATATAGACTGTGGTGTCCATACCTTTATGGCTGTTTATCTCTACACTGATATAGACTGTGGTGTCCATACCTTTATGGCTGTTTATCTCCACACTGATATAGACTGTGGTGTCCATACCTTTATGGCTGTTTATCTCCACTCTGATATAGACTGTGGTGTGTGAACCTTTGTGGCTGTTGCTCTCCACACTGATATAGACTGTGGTGTCCATACCTTTATTGCTGTTTATCTTCACACTGATATAGACTGTGGTGTCCATACCTTTATGGCTGTTTATCTCCACACTGATATAGACTGTGGTGTAAAAACCTTTATGGCTGTTGCTCTCCACACTGATATAGACTGTGGTGCCCATACCTTTATGACTGTTTATCTCCACACTGATATAGACTGTGGTGTCCATACCTTTATGGCTGTTTATCTCCACACTGATATAGACTATGGTGTCCATACCTTTATGGCTGTTTATCTCCACACTGATATAGACGGTGGTTTCCATACCTTTATGGCTGTTTATCTCCACACTGATATAGACTGTGATGTCCAAACCTTTATGGCTGTTTATCTCCACATTGATATAGACTGTGGTGTGTAAACCTTTGTGGCTGTTGCTCTCCACACTGATATAGACTGTGGTGTCCATACCTTTATGGCTGTTTATCTCCACACTGATATGGGCTGTGGTGTGTAAACCTTTATGGCTGTTGCTCTCCACAATGATGTAGACTGTGGTGTCCATACCTTTATGACTGTTTATCTCCACACTGATATAGACTGTGGTGTGTAAACCTTTATGGCTGTTTATCTCCACACTGATATAGACTGTGGTGTCCATACCTTTATGGCTGTTTATCTCCGCACTGATATAGACTGTGGTGTCCATACCTTTATGGCTGTTTATCTCTACACTGATATAGACTGTGGTGTGTAAACTTTTTTGGCTGTTGCTCTCCACACTGATATAGACTGTGGTGTCCATACCTTTATGGCTGTTTATCTCCACACTGATATAGACTGTGGTGTCCATACCTTTATGGCTGTTTGTCTTCACACTGATATAGACTGTGGTGTCCATACCTTTATGGCTGTTTATCTCCACACTGATATAGACTGTGGTGTGAAAGCCTTGATGGCTGTTGCTCTCCACACTGATATAGACTGTGGTGTCAATACCTTTATGGCTGTTTATCTCCACACTGATATAGACTGTGGTGTCCATACCTTTATGGCTGTTTATCTCCACACTGATATAGACTGTGGTGTGTAAACCTTTATGGCTGTTGCTCTCCACACTGATATAGACTGTGGTGTCCATACCTTTATGGCTGTTTATCTCCACACTGATATAGACTGTGGTGTCCATACCTTTATGGCTGTTTATCTTCACACTGATATAGACTGTGGTGTCCGTACCTTTATGGCTGTTTATCTTCACACTGACATAGACTGTGGTGTCCATACCTTGATGGCTGTTTATCTCCACACTGATATAGACTGTGGTGTGAAAACCTTTATGGATGTTGCTCTCCACACTGATATAGAGTGTGATGTCCATACCTTTATGGCTGTTTATCTCCACACTGATATAGACTGTGGTGTCCATACCTTTATGGCTGTTTATCTCCACACTGATATAGACTGTGGTGTCCATACCTTCATGGCTGTTTATCTCCACACTGATATAGACTGTGGTGTCCATACCTTTATGGCTATTTATCTCCAAACTGATATAGACTGTGGTGTCCATACCTTCATGGCTGTTTATCTCCACACTGATATAGACTGTGGTGTCCATACCTTTATGGCTGTTTATCTTCACACTGATATAGACTGTGGTGTCCATACCTTTATGGCTGTTTATCTCCACACTGATATAGACTGTGGTGTGTAAACCTTTCTGGCTGTTGCTCTCCACACTGATATAGACTGTGGTGTCCATACCTTTATGGCTGTTTATCTTCACACTGATATAGACGGTGGTGTCCATACCTTTATGGCTGTTTATCTCCACACTGATATAGACTGTGGTGTAAAAACCTTTATGGCTGTTGCTCTCCACACTGATATAGACTGTGGTGTCCATACCTTTATGACGGTTTATCTCCACACTGATATAGACTGTGGTGTCCATACCTTTATGGCTGTTTATCTCCACACTCATATAGTCTGTGGTGTCCATACCTTTATGGCTGTTTATCTCCACACTGATATAGACTGTGGTGTCCATACCTTTATGGCTGTTTATCTCCACACTGATATAGACTGTGGTGCCCATACCTTTATGGCTGTTTATCTCCACTCTGATATAGACTGTGGTGTGTAAACCTTTGTGGCTGTTGCTCTCCACACTGATATAGACTGTGGTGTCCATACCTTTATTGCTGTTTATCTTCACACTGATATAGACTGTGGTGTCCATACCTTTATGGCTGTTTATCTCCACACTGATATAGACTGTGGTGTAGAAACCTTTATGGCTGTTGCTCTCCACACTGATATAGACTGTGGTGTCCATACCTTTATGGCTGTTTATCTCTACACTGATATAGACTGTGGTGTGTAAACTTTTTTGGCTGTTGCTCTCCACACTGATATAGACTGTGGTGTCCATACCTTTATGGCTGTTTATCTCCACACTGATATAGACTGTGGTGTCCATACCTTTATGGCTGTTTGTCTTCACACTGATATAGACTGTGGTGTCCATACCTTTATGGCTGTTTATCTCCACACTGATATAGACTGTGGTGTGAAAGCCTTGATGGCTGTTGCTCTCCACACTGATATAGACTGTGGTGTCAATACCTTTATGGCTGTTTATCTCCACACTGATATAGACTGTGGTGTCCATACCTTTATGGCTGTTTATCTCCACACTGATATAGACTGTGGTGTGTAAACCTTTATGGCTGTTGCTCTCCACACTGATATAGACTGTGGTGTCCATACCTTTATGGCTGTTTATCTCCACACTGATATAGACTGTGGTGTCCATACCTTTATGGCTGTTTATCTTCACACTGATATAGACTGTGGTGTCCGTACCTTTATGGCTGTTTATCTTCACACTGACATAGACTGTGGTGTCCATACCTTGATGGCTGTTTATCTCCACACTGATATAGACTGTGGTGTGAAAACCTTTATGGATGTTGCTCTCCACACTGATATAGAGTGTGATGTCCATACCTTTATGGCTGTTTATCTCCACACTGATATAGACTGTGGTGTCCATACCTTTATGGCTGTTTATCTCCACACTGATATAGACTGTGGTGTCCATACCTTCATGGCTGTTTATCTCCACACTGATATAGACTGTGGTGTCCATACCTTTATGGCTATTTATCTCCAAACTGATATAGACTGTGGTGTCCATACCTTCATGGCTGTTTATCTCCACACTGATATAGACTGTGGTGTCCATACCTTTATGGCTGTTTATCTTCACACTGATATAGACTGTGGTGTCCATACCTTTATGGCTGTTTATCTCCACACTGATATAGACTGTGGTGTGTAAACCTTTCTGGCTGTTGCTCTCCACACTGATATAGACTGTGGTGTCCATACCTTTATGGCTGTTTATCTTCACACTGATATAGACGGTGGTGTCCATACCTTTATGGCTGTTTATCTCCACACTGATATAGACTGTGGTGTAAAAACCTTTATGGCTGTTGCTCTCCACACTGATATAGACTGTGGTGTCCATACCTTTATGACTGTTTATCTCCACACTGATATAGACTGTGGTGTCCATACCTTTATGGCTGTTTATCTCCACACTCATATAGTCTGTGGTGTCCATACCTTTATGGCTGTTTATCTCCACACTGATATAGACTGTGGTGTCCATACCTTTATGGCTGTTTATCTCCACACTGATATAGACTGTGGTGCCCATACCTTTATGGCTGTTTATCTCCACTCTGATATAGACTGTGGTGTGTAAACCTTTGTGGCTGTTGCTCTCCACACTGATATAGACTGTGGTGTCCATACCTTTATTGCTGTTTATCTTCACACTGATATAGACTGTGGTGTCCATACCTTTATGGCTGTTTATCTCCACACTGATATAGACTGTGGTGTAGAAACCTTTATGGCTGTTGCTCTCCACACTGATATAGACTGTGGTGTCCATACCTTTATGACTGTTTATCTCCACACTGATATAGACTGTGGTGTCCATACCTTTATGGCTGTTTATCTCCACACTGATATAGACTGTGGTGTTCATACCTTTATGGCTGTTGATCTCCACACTGATATAGACTGTGGTTTCCATACCTTTATGGCTGTTTATCTCCACACTGATATATACTGTGATGTCCAAACCTTTATGGCTGTTTATCTCCACATTGATATAGACTGTGGTGTGTAAACCTTTGTGGCTGTTGCTCTCCACACTGATATAGACTGTGGTGTCCATACCTTTATGGCTGTTTATCTCCACACTGATATGGGCTGTGGTGTGTAAACCTTTATGGCTGTTGCTCTCCACAATGATGTAGACTGTGGTGTCCATACCTTTATGACTGTTTATCTCCGCACTGATATAGACTGTGGTGTGTAAACCTTTATGGCTGTTTATCTCCACACTGATATAGACTGTGGTGTCCATACCTTGATGGCTGTTTATCTCCGCACTGATATAGACTGTGGTGTCCATACCTTCATGGCTGTTTATCTCTACACTGATATAGACTGTGGTGTGTAAACCTTTTTGGCTGTTGCTCTCCACTGATATAGACTGTGGTGTCCATACCTTTATGGCTGTTTATCTCCACACTGATATAGACTGTGGTGTCCATACCTTTATGGCTGTTT
Organism: Arenicola marina; assembly: GCA_964019135.1. Taxonomy (NCBI): domain Eukaryota; kingdom Metazoa; phylum Annelida; class Polychaeta; family Arenicolidae; genus Arenicola; species Arenicola marina. The sequence goes on from OZ025249.1 coordinate 28,260,904, forward strand.
GTCTTCACACTGATATAGACTGTGGTGTCCATACCTTTATGGCTGTTTATCTCCACACTGATATAGACTGTGGTGTGAAAGCCTTGATGGCTGTTGCTCTCCACACTGATATAGACTGTGGTGTCAATACCTTTATGGCTGTTTATCTCCACACTGATATAGACTGTGGTGTCCATACCTTTATGGCTGTTTATCTCCACACTGATATAGACTGTGGTGTGTAAACCTTTATGGCTGTTGCTCTCCACACTGATATAGACTGTGGTGTCCATACCTTTATGGCTGTTTATCTCCACACTGATATAGACTGTGGTGTCCATACCTTTATGACTGTTTATCTTCACACTGATATAGACTGTGGTGTCCGTACTTTTATGGCTGTTTATCTTCACACTGACATAGACTGTGGTGTCCATACCTTGATGGCTGTTTATCTCCACACTGATATAGACTGTGGTGTGAAAACCTTTATGGATGTTGCTCTCCACACTGATATAGACTGTGGTGTCCATACCTTTATGGCTGTTTATCTCCACACTGATATAGACTGTGGTGTCCATACCTTTATGGCTGTTTATCTCCACACTGATATAGACTGTGGTGTCCATACCTTCATGGCTGTTTATCTCCACACTGATATAGACTGTGGTGTCCATACCTTTATGGCTATTTATCTCCAAACTGATATAGACTCTGGTGTCCATACCTTCGAGGCTGTTTATCTCCACACTGATATAGACTGTGGTGTCCATACCTTTATGGCTGTTTATCTTCACACTGATATAGACTGTGGTGTCAGTACCTTTATGGCTGTTTATCTCCACACTGATATAGACTGTGGTGTCCATACCTTTATGGCTGTTTATCTCCACACTGATATAGACTGTGGTGTGTAAACCTTTCTGGCTGTTGCTCTCCACACTGATATAGACTGTGGTGTCCATACCTTAATGGCTGTTTATCTCCACACTGATATAGCCTGTGGTGTCCATACCTTTATTGCTGTTTATCTTCACATTGATATAGACTGTGGTGTCCATACCTTTATGGCTGTTTATCTCCACACTGATATAGACTGTGGTGTAAAAACCTTTATGGCTGTTGCTCTCCACACTGATATAGACTGTGGTGTCCATACCTTTATGACTGTTTATCTCCACACTGATATAGACTGTGGTGTCCATACCTTTATGGCTGTTTATCTCCACACTGATATAGACTGTGGTGTCCATACCTTCATGGCTGTTTATCTCCACACTGATATAGACTGTGGTGTCCATACCTTCATGGCTGTTTATCTCCACACTGATATAGACTGTGGTGTCCATACCTTTATGGCTGTTTATCTCCACACTAATATAGACTGTGGTGTGTAAACCTTTGTGGCTGTTGCTCTCCACACTGATATAGACTGTGCTGTCCATACCTTTATGGCTGTTTATCTCCACACTGATATAGACTGTGGTGTCCATACCTTTTTGGCTGTTTGTCTTCACACTGATATAGACTGTGGTGTCCATACCTTTATGGCTGTTTATCTCCACACTGATATAGACTGTGGTGTGAAAACCTTCATGGCTGTTGCTCTCCACACTGATATAGACTGTGGTGTCAATACCTTTATGGCTGTTTATCTCCACACTGATATAGACTGTGGTGTCCATACCTTTATGGCTGTTTATCTCCACACTGATATAGACTGTGGTGTGTAAACCTTTATGGCTGTTGCTCTCCACACTGATATAGACTGTGGTGTCAATACCTTTATGACTGTTTATCTCCACACTGATATGGGCTGTGGTGTCCATACCTTTATGGCTGTTGCTCTCCACACTGATGTAGACTGTGGTGTCCATACCTTCATGGCTGTTTATCTCCACACTGATGTAGACTGTGGTGTCCATACCTTCATGGCTGTTTATCTCCACACTGATATAGACTGTGGTGTCCATACCTTTATGGCTGTTTATCTTCACACTGATATAGACTGTGGTGTCCATACCTTTATGGCTGTTTATCTCCACACTGATATAGACTGTGGTGTCCATACCTTTATGGCTGTTTATCTCCACACTGATATAGACTGTGGTGTCCATACCTTTATGGCTGTTTATCTCCACACTAATATAGACTGTGGTGTGTAAACCTTTGTGGCTGTTGCTCTCCACATTGATATAGACTGTGGTGTCCATACCTTTATGGCTGTTTATCTCCACACTGATATAGACTGTGGTGTCCATACCTTTTTGGCTGTTTGTCTTCACACTGATATAGACTGTGGTGTCCATACCTTTATGGCTGTTTATCTCCACACTGATATAGACTGTGGTGTGAAAACCTTTATGGCTGTTTATCTCCACACTGATATAGACTGTGGTGTAAAAACCTTTATGGCTGTTTATCTCCACACTGATATAGACTGTGGTGTCCATACCTTTATGACTGTTTATCTCCACATTGATATAGACTGTGGTGTCCATACCTTTATGGCTGTTTATCTCCACACTGATATAGACTGTGGTGTCCATACCTTTATGGCTGTTTATCTCCACACTGATATAGACTGTGGTGTCCATACCTTTATGGCTGTTTATCTCCACACTGATATAGACTGTGGTGTCCATACCTTTATGGCTGTTTATCTCCACACTGATATAGACTGTGGTGTGTAAACCTTTGTGGCTGTTGCTCTCCACACTGATATAGACTGTGGTGTCCATACCTTTATGGCTGTTTATCTCCACACTGATATAGACTGTGGTGTCCATACCTTTATGGCTGTTTATCTCCACACTGATATAGACTGTGGTGTCCATACATTTATGGCTGTTTATCTCCACACTGATATGGACTGTGGTGTGTAAACCTTTATGGCTGTTGCTCTCTACACTGATATAGACTGTGGTGTCCATACCTTTATGGCTGTTTATCTCCACGCTGATATAGACTGTGGTGTCCATACCTTAATGGCTGTTTATCTCCACACTGATATAGACTGTGGTGTAAAAACCTTCATGGCTGTTGCTCTCCACACTGATATAGACTGTGGTGTCAATACCTTTATGGCTGTTTATCTCCACACTGATATAGACTGTGGTGTCCATGCCTTGATGGCTGTTTATCTCCACACTGATATAGACTGTGGTGTGTAAACCTTGATGACTGTTGCTCTCCACACTGATATAGACTATGGTGTCCATACCTTTATGACTGTTTATCTCCACACTGATATAGACTGTGGTGTCCATACCTTTATGGCTGTTTATCTCCACACTGATATAGACTGTGGTGTCCATACCTTTATGGCTGTTTATCTCCACACTGATATAGACTGTGGTGTCCATACCTTTATGGCTGTTTGTCTTCACACTGATATAGACTGTGGTGTCCATACCTTTATGGCTGTTTATCTCCACACTGATATAGACTGTGGTGTGAAAACCTTTATGGCTGTTGCTCTCCACACTGATATATACTGTGGTGTCAATACCTTTATGGCTGTTTATCTCCACACTGATATAGACTGTGGTGTGTAAACCTTTATGGCTGTTGCTCTCCACACTGATATAGACTGTGGTGTCAATACCTTTATGACTGTTTATCTCCACACTGATATGGGCTGTGGTGTGTAAACCTTTATGGCTGTTGCTCTCCACACTGATGTAGACTGTGGTGTCCATACCTTTATGACTGTTTATCTCCACACTGATATAGACTGTGGTGTGTAAACCTTTATGGCTGTTTATCTCCACACTGATATAGACTGTGGTGTCCATACCTTCATGGCTGTTTATCTCCACACTGATATAGACTGTGGTGTCCATACCTTTATGGCTGTTTATCTCCACACTGATATAGACTGTGGTGTGTAAACCTTTGTGGCTGTTGCACTCCACACTGATATAGACTGTGGTGTCCATACCTTTATGGCTGTTTATCTCCACACTGATATAGACTGTGGTGTCCATACCTTTATGGCTGTTTGTCTTCACACTGATATAGACTGTGGTGTCCATACCTTTATGGCTGTTTATCTTCACACTGATATAGACTGTGGTGTCCATACCTTTATAGCTGTTTATCTCCACACTGATATAGACTGTGGTGTGAAAACCTTTATGGCTGTTGCTCTCCACACTGATATAGACTGTGGTGTCCATACCTTTATGGCTGTTTATCTCCACACTGATATAGACTGTGGTGTCCATACCTTTATGGCTGTTTATCTCCACACTGATATAGACTGTGGTGTCAATACCTTCATGGCTGTTTATCTCCACACTGATATAGACTGTGGTGTCCATACCTTCATGGCTGTTTATCTCCACACTGATATAGACTGTGGTGTCCATACCTTTATGGCAGTTTATCTCCACACTGATATAGACTGTGGTGTCCATACCTTTATGGCTGTTTATCTCCACACTGATATAGACTGTGGTGTCCATACCTTTATGGCTGTTTATCTCCACACTGATATAGACTGTGGTGTCCATACCTTTATGGCTGTTTATCTTCACACTGATATAGACTGTGGTGTCCATACCTTTATGGCTGTTTATCTCCACACTGATATAGACTGTGGTGTAAAAACCTTCATGGCTGTTGCTCTCCACACTGATATAGACTGTGGTGTCAATACCTTTATGGCTGTTTATCTCCACACTGATATAGACTGTGGTGTCCATGCCTTGATGGCTGTTTATCTCCACACTGATATAGACTGTGGTGTGTAAACCTTTATGACTGTTGCTCTCCACACTGATATAGACTGTGGTGTCCATACCTTTATGACTGTTTATCTCCACACTGATATAGACTGTGGTGTCCATACCTTTATGGCTGTTTATCTCCACACTGATATAGACTGTGGTGTCCATACCTTTATGGCTGTTTATCTCCACACTGATATAGACTGTGGTGTCCATACCTTAATGGCTGTTTATCTCCACACTGATATAGACTGTGGTGTGTAAACCTTTGTGGCTGTTGCTCTCCACACTGATATAGACTGTGGTGTCCATACCTTTATGGCTGTTTATCTCCACACTGATATAGACTGTGGTGTCCATACCTTTATGGCTGTTTGTCTTCACACTGATATAGACTGTGGTGTCCATACCTTTATGGCTGTTTATCTCCACACTGATATAGACTGTGGTGTGAAAACCTTTATGGCTGTTGCTCTCCACACTGATATAGACTGTGGTGTCAATACCTTTATGGCTGTTTATCTCCACACTGATATAGACTGTGGTTTTCATACCTTTATGGCTGTTTATCTCCACACTGATATAGACTGTGGTGTCCATACCTTTATGGCTGTTTATCTCCACACTGATATAGACTGTGGTGTGTAAACCTTCATGGCTGTTGCTCTCCACACTGATATAGACTGTGGTGTCAATACCTTTATGACTGTTTATCTCCACACTGATATGGACTGTGGTGTCCATACCTTTATGGCTGTTTATCACCACACTGATATAGACTGTAGTGTGAAAACCTTTATGGCTGTTGCTCTCCACACTGATATAGACTGTGGTGTCCATACCTTTATGACTGTTTATCTCCACACTGATATGGGCTGTTGCTCTCCATACTTATATGGACTACTGGTTAACGTGATTAACGCAGCCCATTGGTCTTTGATGATCCTCATTGCCTACGGTCGATTTCCCATTCTTGTATGGTATTCTCCACCCCCCTGTAGTCGGTGACCCCATTACTCGCTGTCGCATGGTTCCCTTAACCCTTCCAGCCCTACATACACGCATCCCCGGTGGCAACTTCATGATTTTCACATATTTTTTAACATAAATTAATCTTGAAATTCACCATTCCAAAGCCAAATATGTTCATATGCCTCATGTGCCAGAGCCATTTATAATTAAAAATAAGATATACGTACAGATTGTTGGCGCCACAGCAGCATGACTTCCCTGGCAGGGAAGTGCAGTGCATATTTAACGTCAGAAGCGCGCTGGAGCGTGCCTGGGACAGATCGCGCTGGAGCGTGCCTAGGGCAGATCGCGCTGGCAGCGTGCCTGGGGCAGATCGCGCTGGCAGCGTGCCTGGGGCAGATTGCGCTGGCAGCGTGCCTGGGGCAGATTGCGCTGGCAGCGTGCCTGGGGCAGATCGCACTGGCAGCGTGCCTGGGGCAGAACGCGCTGGCAGCGTGCCTGGGGCAGATCGCGCTGGCAGCGTGCCTGGGGCAGATCGCGCTGGCAGCGTGCCTGGGGCAGAACGCGCTGGCAGCGTGCCTGGGGCAGATCGCGCTGGCAGCGTGCCTGGGGCAGATCGCGCTGGCAACGTGTCTGGGGCACGCGTGTCTGGGGCAGATCGCGCTGGCAGCGTGCCTGTGGCAGATTGCGCTGGCAGCGTGCCTGGGGTACACCGCCCTGGCAGCGTGCCTGGGGCAGATCGCGAGCCTGGGGCAGATCGCGAGCCTGGGGCAGATCGCGAGCCTGGGGCAGATCGCGAGGTTGGGGCAGATCGCGTGCCTGGGGCAGATCGAGCGTCTTGATGTGCCTTTGGCAACTGCTGGGCTTGACGTTCCGTCCGGGAGGCCACCACCACCACCACCACCGTGTGCGCTCTGACGTCAGCGTGCGCCGCCGGAGACTGGGAAACCTTTCCGCCTTGACGTCATTGACGTAGGAAACATCTGAGACCGCCACAGAGAATATGCCACCCACATCGAGCCCTGCCTATCCCCCGCCTCCCTCCCCCTTCCATTCCCCTCCCTTCACCAACCCTCACTCGCCCGTCAGACCGCTAACGCCTCACCTCCACCCGCCCCTCAACCGCACCGCCCCCCTTCTCAGGACCACCCATCCCTCTGTGCCTCTTCCTCCTTAAGACACGTGACATCCGCCACTTCCGGGCCGACCGCGCGGGCTCTAAACAGGAAGTGGGCGCGAGAGGGCGGGCCGGTGGGCCGGCGGGCTCGCGCGGGCTTCTCCTCCCGGGATGACGGAAGAGGGTGCAAAGAGGGGTCACACCCGTCGAGGGTCTTACCCGGGATGCGACCGAGGCGACTGGCGACATCGGGGGCGGTATAACCCCAACAAAGTGTCCACATCTCACGTGGGAAACACGCCGGGTGTACTGCGATACTGAGAACCTAGATCGCCCGCTTAATACATACTTTAGAATAATTATAATCACGCTATTTTTGACGAGAACTATGTCGTAACGCTAGAGTGCTGTCCTTAGGCGAAGAGATTAGCAAAAACCTCGAGAATGGCGTTTGGTGGAGTAGTCGAGGGGGGGGGGGCGTGGGAGCGTTGGCGCTTTAGGGCGGGGCCGATGTCATTAATTTAGTGGGCGATAATGCAAGGTTTCCCGTGGGCTGCAGGTCGACGCCGCACTCTCAAGGTGAGGGGGCGCTCCTGGCAGGATTCCGGCCGGGCTGGAGATTACAGACCAGCGCCATATCTGCATTATGACGTAACCTAATTGGCTTCCAACATCCGGGCGCTGATCACCCAACCACTGTCTCGTTACCCCGGCTCAGACCCAAGGCTGTTATTGACCATGCTTAACGTTCTAATGCAAGCATTGCGCCGTTGACCAATCCATGCGTATTCGCCATCGAGCGATTAAGAGTTATTTTAGGCTTCAAATTTCGAATCGGAGGCAATATAAAAATATGTTCTTAGTGTAGGTCAACGATATTGTTGATGATCTGGAATGCGAAATATTCTTGTATGCGGACGATACGTCTCTGTACTTCGTTCTGGAGCAGCAGCCACAGTCAAACAACCATTAATCGCGATCTCAAGAAGTTATGTAATTGGGCTGCCCAGTGGAGAGTAACTTTCAATCCTACCAAAACAGTCTATATGACGTTCAGTAAAAAGTCACGTAAACCCGAGGGACCTGACTTGTACTTGGGTGCCACCAAGATAACACGAGTCGACAGTCACTGCCATCTCGGAATCACTCTATCAAGCAATATGAACTGGAGCGCCCAAGTTGACAATATGGTTGCTAAATCTTCCAAGTCGGTGAACCTATTGAAACGCCTACCTTTGCGTGTGGATAGGAAGACAAAGATGTGCATATATAAGGCTTATATTAGACCACTATTAGAGTATGCTACCCCTGTGTGCCATGGCAACTTGACTAAGCACCAGTCGGACCGATTAGAAAACGTACAGCGTCAAGCCCTGTTAACAGCCACGAGGGCATATTCCAGTACCTCTCATAGAAATCTCGTTTCTGAAACTGGCGTAGAATTATTATCTGCCCGACGATCTTACTTCAGTGTCTGTATGCTGTATAAAATGATTAATAGTCTGGTTCCACAGTATCTAGCAACTCTTGTTCCACCCAGAGTGTCTGACATATCGCGTTACCCCCTGCGTTGTAATGACCATCTCTATCATCCTGTAACCAAGAAAACCTATTATAAGAACTCCTTTTTGTGGATCACTGTCCGAGCGTGGAACTCCCTAACACGCGATCTAAAGCAATCACCGTCCTTTTCGTCTTTCAAGTCTCTATACAAACAGAGGTACTTTGGCTTGCCAAATGTATTGTATGATATGTTTTCTGGGGATGGGGCGATTAACCATAGCAGATTGCGTCTTGGACTTAGTGGACTGAACTCGCACAGACATGCTTACGGATTTTATAGATTCAGCCATATGTAACTTATGTAATGATACTTCTGAAGATTGTGTGCATTTCTTACTGGTATGTCCTGTGTTTAGCATTCACCGTGAAGAACTATTTAACAATATCCAACCCATAGTCGATGAAAACCTATCTAATATAACGAATTTCACTACGCAACAATTAGCTCGATTATGCAATACCTTAATATTTGGATCCGCCGAATCAACCATCGAAGAGCACATCATATTGTTTAAGGCTGTCCAGACATATATGATAAGCACTGGTAGATTTTGAGTCTTAGATGTTTCAACCAAAAACAGTTATTAATAAGAGCTCACCCGTCGCTGTAATGTATATTTTGGAATTATCTCTATCTCCATCTCCATCTCGATTACGGTAGCATTCTCCTCTCTTTAGTGATTAGTACTTCGTTGTATTCTTCTGTATGTCATTGTTTATATGCTCGAGGTAGCCATTAAAATGTGTATGCGCTGTTGATAACCTCGTTAAATAAATGAAGTTCAAGACACTCCAGGAGAGATCACCTTTCACGCGGGGGGAGGGGGGCGGATCTGACCGCTCATGTGTTGTTGTGCCCGGCACCAAGCCATGCGCCAAGAGCCTCCCCCACCCCACCACGTCCTCTCAAACCTGCCCACATATATTTCTTATCTACCTCCCATGTCAACACCTTCACCTCATCCACGTCCTCCTCTGTCCCACGGCCACTCATCCCCTCTTTAACCTTCTCCACTACACCCACTGCCCTCTCCACCTTCACTACACCCATTGCCCTCCCCACCTCCGCTACACCCACTGCCCTCCCCACCTCAGTTACACCCACTGCAATCCCCACCTCCGCTACACCCACTGCCCTCCCCACCTCCGCTACACCCACTGCCCTCTCCACCTCCACTACACCCCCTGCGCTCCCCACCTCCGCTAGACCCACTGCTCTCCCCACCTCCGCTATGCCCCTTGCCCTCCCCACCTCCGCTACACCCACTGCCCTCCCCACCTCCGCTATGCCCCCTGCCCTCCCCACCTCCGCTACACCCACTGCCCTCCCCACCTCCGCTACACCCACTGCCCTCCCCACCTCCGCTACACCCACTGCCCTCCCCACCTCCACTACACCCCCTGCCCTCCCCACCTCCACTACACCCCCTATCCTCCACACCTCCGCTACACCCACTGCCCTCTTCACCTTCACTACACCCCCTACCCTCCCCACCTCCACTACACCTCCTGCCCTCCCCACCTCCGCTACACCCCCTGCCCTCCCCACCTCCGCTACACCCCCTGTCCTCTTCACCTCCACTACACCCCCTAACCTCCCCACCTCCGCTACACCCACTGCCCTCCCCACCTCGACTACACCCCCTGCCCTCCCCACCTCCGCTACACCCACTACCCTCTTCACCTTTACTACACCCACTACCCTCCCCACCTCCACTACACCCCCTGCCCTCCCCACCTCCGGTACACCCCCTGCCCTCCCCACCTCCGCTACACCCCCTGTCCTCTTCACCTCCACTACACCCCCTAACCTCCCTACCTCCACTACACCCACTGCCCTCCCCACCTCCGCTAGACCCACTGCCCTCCCCACCTCCGCTACACCCACTGCCCTCTCCACCTCCACTACACCCCCTGCCCTCTCCACCTCCACTACACCCTTACCCTCCCCCTCTCCGCTACACCCACTGCCCTCCCCACCTCCACTACACCCACTGCCCTCCCCACCTCCGCTACAAACTTTGCCCTCTCCACTTCCGCTACACCCCCTGCCCTCTCCACCTCCACTACACCCCCTGCCCTCCCCATCTTCGCTACACCCCTGCCCTCCCCACCTCTGCTACACTCCCTGCCCTCGCAACCTCCGCTACACCCACTGCCCTCCCCACCTCCGCTACACCCAATGCCCTTTCCACCTCCACTACACCCCCTGCCCTCCCCACCTCCGCTACACCCCCTGCCCTCTCCACCTCCGCCTAACCCACTGCCCTCCCCACCTTCGCTACACCCACTGCCCTCCCCACCTCCACTACACCCACTGCCCTCCCCACCTCCGCTACACCCACTGCCCTCCCCACCTCCACTACACCCCCTGCCTTCCCCACCTCCGCTACACCCATTGCCCTCCCCACCTCCGCTACACCCACTGCCCTCTCCATCTCCACTACATCCACTGCCCTCCCCACCTCCACTACACCCACTGCCCTCCCTACCTCCGCTACACACTTTGCCCTCTCCACCTCCGCTACACCCCCTGCCCTCTCCACCTCCACTACACCCACTGCCCTCTCCACCTCCACTACACCCACTGCCCTCTCCACCTCCACTACATCCACTGCCCTCCCCACCTCCGCTACACTCCCTGCCCTCCCAACCTCCGCTAGACCCACTGCCCTCCCCACCTCCACTACACCCCCTGCCCTCCCCACCTCCGATGCACCCACTGCCTTCCCCACCTCCACTACACCCACTGCCCTGCCCACCTCCGCTACACCCCCTGCCCTCCCCACCTCCGCTACACTCCCTGCCCTCCCAACCTCCACTACACCCCCTGCCCTCCCCACCTCGGCTACACCCACTGCCTTCCCCACCTCCGCTACACCCACTGCCCTCCCCACCTCCACTACACCCCCTGCCTTCCCCACCTCCGCTACACCCACTGCCCTCCCCACCTCCGCTACAGCCACTGCCCTCCCCACCTCCGCTACATCCACTGCCCTCCCCGCCTCCGCTACACCCCCTGCCTTCCCCACCTCCGCTACACCCACTGCCCTCCCCACCTCCGCTACAGCCACTGCCCTCCCCACCTCCGCTACACCCACTGCCCTCCCCACCTCCACTACACCCACTGCCCTCCCCACCTCCGCTACACCCACTGCCCTCCCCACCTCCACTACACCCCCTGCCTTCCCCACCTCCGCTACACCCACTACCCTCCCCACCTCCGCTACACCCCCTGCCTTCCCCACTTCCGCTACACCCACTGCCCTCCCCACCTCCGCTACACCCACTGCCCTCCCCACATCCGCTACACCCACTGTCCTCCCCACCTCCGCTACACCCACTGTCCTCTCCCTCTCCACTACACCTACTGCCCTCCCCACCTCCGCTACACCCACTGCCCTTCCCACCTCCGCTACACCCACTGTCCTCTCCCCCTCCACTACGCCTACAGCCCTTCCCACCTAGGCTACACCCACTGCCCTCCCCACCTCCGCTACACCCCCTGCCTTCCCCGCCTCCGTTACACCCACTGCCCTCCCCATCTTCGCTACACCCACTGCCCTCCCCACCTCCGCTACACCCACTGCCTTCCCCACCTCCGCTACAGCCACTGCCCTCCCCACCTCCGCTACACCCACTGCCCTCCCCACCTCCGCTACACCCACTGCCCTCCCCACCTCCGCTACACCCCCTGCCTTCCCCACCTCCGCTAGACCCACTGCCCTCCCCACCTCCGCTACACCTACTGCCCTCCCCACCTCCGCTACACCCACTGCCCTCCCCACCTCCGCTACACCCACTGCCCTCCCCACCTCCGCTACACCCACTGCCGTCCCCACCTCCGCTACACCTACTGCCCTTCCCACCTCCGCTACAGCCACTGCCCTCCCCACCTCCGCTACACCCACTGCCCTCCCCACCTCCACTACACCCCCTGCCCTCCCCACCTCCGCTACACCCACTGCCCTCCCCACTTCCGCTACACCCACTGCCCTCCCCACCTCCGCTACACCCACTGCCCTCCCCACCTCCGCTACACCCCCTGCCTTCCCCACCTCCGCTAGACCCACTGCCCTCCCCACCTCCGCTACACCCACTGCCCTCCTCACCTCCGCTACACCCACTGCCCTCCCCACCTCCGCTACACCCACTGCCCTCCCCACCTCCGCTACACCCACTGCCCTCCCCACCTCCGCTACACCTACTGCCCTCCTCACCTCCGCTACACCTACTGCCCTCCCCACCTCCGCTACACCCACTGCCCTCCCCACCTCCGCTACACCCACTGCCCTACCCACCTCCGCTACACCCACTGCCCTCCCCACCTCCGCTACACCCACTGCCCTCCCCACCTCCGCTACACCTACTGCCCTCCCCACCTCCACTACACCCACTGCCCTCCCCAGCTCCGCTACACCCCCTGCCCTCCCCACCTCCGCTACACCTACTGCCCTCCCCACCTCCACTACACCCACTGCCCTCCCCACCTTCGCTACACCCACTGCCCTCCCCACCTCCGCTACACCTACTGCCCTCCCCACCTCCGCTAGACCCACTGCCCTCCCCACCTCCGCTACACCCACTGCCCTCCCCACCTCCGCTACACCCACTGCCCTCCCCACCTCCGCTACACCCACTGCCCTCCCCACCTTCGCTACACCCCTTGCCTTCCCCACCTCCGCTACACCCACTGCCCTCCCCACCTCCGCTACACCCACTGCCCTCCCCACCTCCGCTACACCTACTGCCCTCCCCACCTCCGCTACACCTACTGCCCTCCCCACCTCCACTACACCCACTGCCCTCCCCACCTCCGCTACACCTACTGCCCTCCCCACCTCCGCTACACCCCCTGCCTTCCCCACCTCCGCTACACCTACTGCCCTCCCCACCTCCGCTACACCTACTGCCCTCCCCACCTCCGCTACACCCACTGCCCTCCCCACCTCCGCTACACCCACTGCCCTCCCCACCTCCGCTACACCCCCTGCCTTCCCCACCTCCGCTACACCCACTGCCCTCCCCACCTCCGCTACACCCACTGCCCTCCCCACCTCCGCTACACCCCCTGCCTTCCCCACCTCCGCTACACCCCCTGCCTTCCCCACCTCCGCTACACCCACTGCCCTCCCCACCTCCGCTACACCCCCTGCCTTCCCCACCTCCGCTACACCCCGTGCCTTCCCCACCTCCGCTACACCTACTGCCCTCCCCACCTCCGCTACACCCACTGCCCTCCCCACCTCCGCTACACCCACTGCCCTCCCCACCTCCGCTACACCTACTGCCCTCCCCACCTCCGCTACACCTACTGCCCTCCCCACCTCCGCTACACCCACTGCCCTCCCCACCTCCGCTACACCTACTGCCCTCCCCACCTCCGCTACACCCACTGCCCTCCCCACCTCCGCTACACCCCCTGCCTTCCCCACCTCCGCTAGACCCACTGCCCTCCCCACCTCCGCTACACCTACTGCCCTCCCCACCTCCGCTACACCCACTGCCCTCCCCACCTCCGCTACACCCACTGCCCTCCCCACCTCCGCTACACCCACTGCCCTCCCCACCTCCGCTACACCTACTGCCCTCCCCACCTCCGCTACACCCACTGCCCTCCCCACCTCCGCTACACCCACTGCCCTCCCCACCTCCGCTGCACCCACTGCCCTCCCCACCTCCGCTACAGCCACTGCCCTCCCCACCTCCGCTACACCCACTGCCCTCCCCACCTCCGCTACACCTACTGCCCTCTTCACCTCCGCTACACCCACTGCCCTCCCCACCTCCGCTACACCTACTGCCCTCCCCACCTTCGCTACACCCACTGCCCTCCCCACCTCCACTACACCTACTGCCCTCCCCACCTCCGCTACACCCACTGCCCTCCCCACCTCCGCTACACCCCCTGCCTTCCCCACCTCCGCTACACCCACTGCCCTCCCCACCTCCACTACACCCCCTGCCCTCCCCACCTCCACTACACCCCCTGCCTTCCCCACCTCCGCTACACCTACTGCCCTCCCCACCTCCGCTACACCCACTGCCCTCCCCACCTCCACTACACCCCCTGCCTTCCCCACCTCCGCTACACCTACTACCCTCCCCACCTCCGCTACACCCACTGCCCTCCCCACCTCCGCTACACCTACTGCCCTCCCCACCTCCGCTACACCCACTGCCCTCCCCACCTCCACTACACCCCCTGCCTTCCCCACCTCCGCTACACCTACTGCCCTCCCCACCTCCGCTACACCTACTGCCCTCCCCACCTCCGCTACACCTACAGCCCTCCTCACCTCCGCTACACCCACTGCCTTCCCCACCTCCGCTACACCCACTGCCCTCCCCACCTCCGCTACACCTACTGCCCTCCCCACCTCCACTACACCCCCTGCCCTCCCCACCTCCGCTACACCCACTGCCCTCCCCACCTCCGCTACACCCACTGCCCTCCCCACCTCCGCTACACCTACTGCTCTCCCCACCTCCGCTACACCCACTGCCTTCCCCACCTCCGCTACACCCACTGCCCTCCCCACCTCCACTACACCCCCTGCCTTCCCCACCTCCGCTACACCTACTGCCCTCCCCACCTCCGCTACACCTACTGCCCTCCCCACCTCCGCTACACCCACTGCCCTCCCCACCTCCGCTACACCCACTGCCCTCCCCACCTCCGCTACACCCACTGCCCTCCCCACCTCCGCTACAACTACTGCCCTCCCCACCTCCGCTACACCCACTGCCTTCCCCACCTCCGCTACACCCACTGCCCTCCCCACCTCCGCTACACCCACTGCCCTCCCCACCTCCACTACACCCCCTGCCTTCCCCACCTTCGCTACACCCACTGCCCTCCCACCTCCGCTACACCCACAGCCCTCCCCACCTCCGCTACACCCACAGCCCTCCCCACCTCCTCCATCTCCTCTTCTACCTCCCCCCCTGCCCCTTCTGCTCCCTGTCCACATCCCCTCCCCTGACTTCTCCTTGGACCACTATACTGTTTCCCTTCTCCATCTCACGCCATCAGCACCACCAGAAAGACCTAGTTATTGATGACGGCCGAAAAGTCACACCATTTAAGGAGCCCGGAAAACGGTCCCTTTGGGAGCACCGTGGCGCCGATCGACTCGCCATGTCCCGCCGGCTCCGCGCATTACTTACAGTTACTTCCTGTCGTCTGCAGTTGTTCCTTGACGCGGGAAACAGCCAGGGCCGGGGGGCCCTCGGCAAATGGCCTAATGGCTCTCGTCGACTGGACCACGGAGTGACGGGCCGGGGGGCCCTCGGCAAATGGCCTAATGGCTCTCGTCGACTGGACCACGGAGTGACAGAAGACGTCATACCCCCCATACAACCCGAGCTAACCCTACCCCCATTACCCGTCTCACCTGACCCCCCCCCTCCCACCCTTTACCCTCTCACCGCACCCCCTCGCCGTGCTGCCACCCCCTCCTGCCCCCCGCCCCTTGCCCCCTTACCCCTCTCACCTCACCCCTTCGCCGTGATGTCCCCCCCCCTCCCACCACCACGCCCCCTCCCCCAGCCTAGTCCCATGGTCTGGCGTCGGAGGAGAGGACAAGGACTCGTGGGTTGGTCACGTGGTATGGCGGATACAGGGCGGCTAGCGTCCTCCGGTCCAGTGCAGGTCCCGGATGGTCCCGGTGGGGAGCGGGGTGGGTCGAGGGGTCGAGGGATAGTGGATAATCATAGTGAGTGGAGGTGTATGCCCAGGATGAGTGGAGATGTACACCCAGGGTGAGTGGAGGGTTAAATATACAATGGTGGACGGGTACATATACGGCGATGGAAGGGTACATCCAGGGGGAGTGGAAGGGTCTACATCAATGGTTGGGGGTTGAGAGATACACATTGTTAATTTCATAAATTGGAACCTTTGCGATAGGAAACGAGATGTCAGTCTTCAGGAATGTGTGTGCATATTAAGGTCAATCTTCATTCAATATGACTGCCATCAATATTTATTATGCGACTCAAGATTTTTTGGTGACATTATACTTATGTGATCCGGACTTTTTCTCCAATGAACCAATCAATATAATATTATAGCCTGTTATGAGCCCCAAAAACGGAATTATATATCCATTACGGACTCAATGTTTAGCTCAATGTCTACTATGTGACTACATGACTACTATTTTGCTTCTACAATTAGGTCAAGGTTCTCTATGTAACTTACTGTCGGTTGTTTCATCATAACTTTCTGTTGGCTCCGGTCATCATGACACTAGAGCTTAAAGACCCCCTGAGAGCGTTTATACTACTTTGCAGATCTGCAAAGACATTCCCGTCACAATATGGGTCATCCTGACTGTTTATTTTAGCAATTTTTACAAAATCTACAAAAAAATCATTTTTTGACGAATTTGAAGAACTCGCGCCAAAAAATTATTGGGGATCTTGGCCAGAGACCGAAACCGGGTATGACGTCTTGTACTGGAGTGCGTTGAAGGGGGTTCCCCATGCGGGCCGTTGTGTAGAGTGACAACCGGAGTCTGTCTCGCCGATTGTCAGTGATTCAATTGCTACCTAGGATCTTTCATTGGCCTTGGACCTTATTATTATTATTATTATTCTTATTATAACATAATGATCAATATTTGTTGTACAGCTGAATGCTAATAGAAACCCAAGTGACCAGGTGACGGTGTCAGTTCGTACTGGCCAAGCGCGGAGCAGACTGTGCAACGGTGTCGGTGAACGACCGGACCGCAACTTTTTAGACGAAGTGGAATGGCCAAGGAAATATTCATTTATAACTGTAAAGGCCATGTAGGCCGTCGTGTAACAGCGCAAATGTAATTGTCTGCACAGCAAATAGTTCGGCCGGAGGCTGAGGGTCGAAGCGTTGAACGGCCCAAGCGAAAGAGAAAATATGATTTGATCACGAAGGGCCAATTAATACCCCATTGTTGATGCATGCAACTTGACAAATAAATATTTCCCTTATTACCACCAGTTCATGGTGAAATGAAAAGCTCATCCTGGGGAATGTAAATACCCCTTGCCACAGCCCAAAAATAATCCCAGCTTAGTTATACTTATAGATCAGTCAAACTATACAGGCCTAAGTTTTCAAAGTTTATAAAAAATAATAAGCTTAGTTTACATAAAATGTAAAAATAGAATAAGATCCATTTTTTGCATTGTAATTAGTAGTTTACATTTTGTGACATATATAGCTCTAATACTGAATATATACAGACATTTCATAGCTTTATCACTAAAAATAAATAAGAGAACTCCCATAAATATAAAATCTCAATTAAGCTAATCAATGCCATCAAGATAAATTGCATCGGATCTAACTTTTTTATTTATTATTAGTCTAGTTTGTAATTAGTTTTCTTACATATATATTCGGATAAAACTCTGGTTTGGACTTAAACAATTAGGGACATTATTCTGCGGAGTTGACATGCTTTTCAAGTTCTGCAGAAGATAACTGTCAGTTAGTCCCGTGTGACGTTTTCTAGGGAAAACAGTCACGTTGCCGACCATGTAAATTTTGGACACATTTTAAAAAGAAGATGGCGACTGACTCCCGTTAGAAGCTACAGCATTCAAATTTATTACATTGCTTCTCAAAAACTAACTTCATCTAATTCTGGTGCTCAAGATGCACACCTTGCTGATATAACCCCCTAATTTCTACTTTTGTCACGTTTTCCTGAAGTTTTTCCCGCTCTCTCGCGGCCATCATGAATTACCAAACACCGAAAAATACGGATATAGCCACACCATCTTCATGTGGTGTGGAGGGCCCTGAATTCCCTGGTCAGAAAAACAAAGAAAAGTTCACTCTTCAAATATATCTGTAACATTTTCAGTCAACCCTTTTGTTTGATTATCTTTCACAGTGGTAGTTTACTCCCTCTGTGAAATTTGGGTGCTGACATAATATTCCACACATTTTGTACTTGTCATGTGTGCAACACATTTTCGGTGTTTAGAACTTTGGGTTCAAAATGAGGTAGGACTTCCGTTTTGCTAAATCAGACCAGCTCAAGTTGAAAAATTGCTTATTCTGTACCTTCAGATCATGAATTAGTTTAAACTTACTGGACAAACAGGTAGTGTACTATTATAGCAAGCTCTTGCCATTAATGAGAAACCTCTTGCCATAAGTTTTATATTTCATGTGAGAAATTAGCATGGAGGGACTTGTGGCCCTATTCCTTGAATTGGGCGACTTGGGGCTAACTGACAGTGAACAGTGAGCAGGTTAGTGACCGCGTTCTGTCATCTGTCGATCTGTCATTCGCCGGCTCCGCGGCCATGCTCAGTTTCGACTCAGTTTTCTTCCCCATCTACGCGCTTCCACTCAAATCTATCAGGAAGAATTTTACCCGAACTGTCTTTCAAAATAAAAGCATCAAATTCCACTTCTTGTCACATCTATTGAACTCATTCGAACAAACTTCTCGCTCTAGCTCATCCCAAACTTGAATCACTCGTGGCCATTTCACACGTTTGTTTATTTTGCGAGTCCAGTACAAAACGTCATTTCCGGTATATTCATGAGATATTCATGAGCTTGCGAATGGTGAAAAATCCGCGCTGGTCGTACCGAAATATCGTGTTTTAAGTGGTGAAATGAAACACTCTGATAAATAATTCGGCCATACAATATAATTTTAATGTAATTATTGACCCTAAAATTATTATTTCTGGTATTAATAGCGCGTGTAATTCCGTTCTCAGGGGGTCTTTAAAGCGGGTGTCCAACCTAGTTTAATCGCGATCTGCACCGAAAGTTTACATCTTAAAATTTAATTGGCGAGTGTTCACGCTTCGTTTCGGCCGACTGGTAAGGAGAAAAAAATTTGTGCAACTCGCCCCCAGGAATCTCAAGCAGAGCGCCATTTCGCCGGGAGCAGTGACGCATATTGTGACTAGTCATATGGCGCCGCCTTACGTTATAAGTCGCGGAGAGAGATATCAGGGCCGCGATTTACAGATGAACAGCGGCAGTTCCAAGCCTCGCAGTAGCGCAAGATGGGAAAGTATCGTCCAAGCAAATTGATATACATCTTGCGACGATTGACTCTGCAGCAATGCCATAATCAGACCTATTGTTTTTAAAATTGTATGGTATCAATATATATCCAGAAAGCAGGAATGAATTTAATATCCTTTGTGAATTGTTGCTGTTCGGTAGCCCCGAGCTGTGTTTTGAAGACGAGCTGTGTTTATGTATTTGGTATTTATCTGAGCTTATAACATGCACTTCATTTGTTGAAATTACTATATTTATAGCATTACTTATTACCGTCCTTTGCTGTACATCCAATTTAATTTTTCTTTTTTTATGTCGAGGTGGGCATTAATATGTGTATTCGCCATTGCAAACCTCCAGAAATAAATGATGTTTAAAATAAAAAAAATGCCATGATTGGAGTTAAAATCGCAGCTATTTACATTAGCGATTATCGCGCGCTCTTGTTTTGCTCACACAATAGGCGCAATTTCCGGTTTTAATAAATTAGAGTATCGCCTCCTGATTGGTCCATCGCGGACACGCCTCCAAAAAGAGCTGCCGCCCGAGTAAATCGTCGGCGGCGAAATCGTGCGATCACTTCTAAATTTTATTGTAAGCTACAGATAGAACGAAAAATTCTATAATTTGGAGGATAAACAATTGGGTATTATATGAATTGGTAAAGCAGCGTTAGAGGCCAGTCTGGCGGTTCACTTTGAACCAACGCCTTGTAAAGGCCTCCCTATATACCGATTTTTTAACCTCTAGCCATGACCTTTACCTTAATGACCACGTGCGTATTTGGCTTGCTCAATATGGCGCACGCGAGGTGGCGCACGTTGTTTGTTGATGCAACTACTTGACACTTTTCATGTTTTCACGTTTTATTTATGCTGCGGTTATCAAGGACTAAGTTATCCAGTATGACGTCAGGGGGATACTGATTGTTGGGCTTGTTGTGAACATTTTATGTAATGCACTCTAATGGAAAACTCACAAAAAACAAAGCGATTTAACAACGTAAATTTTTGCAAAATAAATATATATGAGACATATGAGATGTGAGTGGACTTCAGTGGACGAGTCCATGTTTAGCTATTGTTAGTGTGCGTACTACTTAAAAATGCACAGATGCCTACCATATACACTATACTTAGACTTACAGTTTTTTTTTCAATTAGTTTGGCATCTATAATTTAGCCAACAACTATGCGTTTTTTAAGGCAGATTACCGACCCAAGGTACTGCTATCTGGAGATCTGAATGACCCTCTTCAGCCTCCTCCCCCAATCGGAGAGCAGGTGTTTGGACGTCCTCTGCAGGCACAACAGATAATTCCACTCTTTTTCAAACTGAAACAAAAATCTTCCTGGGCGACCGTACACGCCAGGAGAAAGACAGAAGAGGGGGGGAGAGAGAGGTGGAGGGGGAGAAAGAGAGGAGAGGGGGGAGGAGAGTGGGGGGGAGGTACATGGGGACTGAGGGCTGGGAGGCGGCATGGGAAAATCGCTGAGTAAGAAGGATGGCGTAATTATATACCGGAGGCAGCCCTGTGATAAGCCGACTAGACCTCCACGAGAAATGTCCCTCCTCCGCCGCAGCCGCTGTCGCCGCACACCAGAAAGAAATGGCCGCGAGGGGGATGCGATTGCCGCCAACAAAGGAAGGAGACATTTTAAACACAGAGCCTTGATGAAGCGAGGCCAACCCAGGCGCAACCCAGGCGCAACCCAGGCGCAACCCAGGCTGCAATTCACCGAAACAATGAATAGCGGTCTTGTCGCTAGAAATACGGGACAAAAGCACTGTAATCTCGGGTGATACGAGAGCCGGCCGGCCTCTCGCAATCTACATACATCTACATGGCATTACGGCCGATTGTTTTTCATCGCTTTCTCTCTTTCTATCCCCTATCTCATTCTCTTTTTGCCTCTCCCTTACTATATATATATAGCTATACGCCCCCCCCCCCCCCTCTCTCTCTCTCTCTCCCTCTCTCGCTTTCTCCCTCCCTCTCTGTCTCTCTCCTCTCCCTACCGTACTATATAACCCAAGCTCCTCCCTTCTCCTCCTCTCGACTCACTGCCGACGACTGGATTACCATCTCGCCTCGGCCGTCTCCCAGACTCCGATGTATGGAGGGACCGCATCTTAAAGGCGGGTTTGGGGTCCGTGGAGGGCCAGTCGTCCATTGTAAAACTGTCCATCGATGTTCATTACTTTTGTGGAAGTGTCTGTTCGGCTCACTGTAGTGCAATCAGCCGGCCATTAACAAGACAGATGCTGCACATCTTTATGACAACGAGCAGTATATCTTCTCAATACTACATCATCCCCAAATTAGGCTGTCCGATTTTACCGCAATCTGAAGTCCACCATTCGTCGGTTGGCATTATATTACAATGGGAACTTTTCTCTGCCATCATAGTGTCGTGTATTCTGGACACATGTCCATGCATTGCCATTGCACAACAACTGTTCCATTCTTCCAAGAAACCGGTCATCAATGTAAATGCATTGCCCGAGTATTACGTGAGCTATGTTAAATTTGAGGTTATCACTAGCACGACGGACGACCGTCCCAGCAACTGGGCAACTTAAAGGTCAAGATTAAAGGTACATAAAGATAAGACACGGTATGATACGGGGAGTAGAACCAAGAGAACAAATAGAAATAGCAAAGGCCCAATTCTGCAAATATATGTTGGGGCTTCCAAAGAAGACGTCTCTAACTCTAGCTGACTGTCGACGGATTCCTTTGGCGTGTACTTAGCAAATGCGCTTACAAACTGTAAAGGATTGGTTGAAATTGTTGAAAATGTCTATAACATGATATGCTAGAAGTACATACGAGATTCTAAAGGAGTTGGCTGAAAGGGGTAGAATCACCTGGGTTACGCATATAGGGGAGCTATTAATCCCGTGGGTACGGATATGTATGGTTACAGCAGGGGGTTGGAGACGAATTATTGTTTTTCACTCCCTCCAAGAAAATGCATATCACCAATAGCATGCACAAAGCGTATTTTATGTATAAACCGTTAATAGTATGGAACTGCAACTATGTAAATATTTATACGTACAGATCTCTAGGTATATATGTGGTGTTCACCAACTTGCAATAGAAACAGGTAGATATAGTGGAACGAATCTAGAAAATCGAACATGTGTGTTCTGTCATGATAAAGGGCATGTAGTGTTAGAGGACGAATATCATTTTTTATTGAGATGCCCACTGTATGACGAGAAACAATTATATAAATGCGAAATACTTGGAGCATATACATTTTGAAACTTTCTGGAGCTAATGCAAACCACGGTAAAACATTACGAAATTTAGCCGTATATATTCTGAAAGCAGAGGAAAATTCCTTGTACATAAGCAGCGATGCCAGCACTAAGTGATTGATTGTATGTATGTTTTCTTTTTGTAATAGGCCTGTAGGCATACACAAATAAATTATTATAAGCTAAAAAAAAAAAGACACGGGTTACATATCATTTGATCGAATAGACTATCAATTAACGAAGACGGTAAAACGATACGAACCACAATGTGGGTCAGATGTCAAATGACCAATGACCCATTATGCAGGGCAGAACACCAACCACCCATCTAACCACGCCTTGCTCATATTGCCTTTGTTTGATGCAATATCGTCTTACCTTCGTCTTTAAAGACAGCTGTGTGAGTGCACCCGTACAATACAACAACTGTTATACTTCTAACTTCTAAGGTACGTGTTCTGTGTTCTCGGTGGTAAATCGGTAAATTCCGGAACCGGGAGGCTGACTTTGCCATTAGCCACGGAGCGAGCAGATGGGAGGGCCAAGGATGAAGTCACACATCAACGGGTTCCGCTATGTCAAAGTCTCAACCCAATCTCGTCTGCGACAACCGCGTTTAAAGTTGCGACAATGAACCAGCTGCATAATATGTTTAGGATTCATATATGGATGGATATACTTCTTGCCCTGTTTGTCCCATATCGGTGCCTTTCTCGGGCTCTCTTCCTCTCTCTTTGCCTCTCTCTCTCACTTCGCCCTCACTCCCTCTCGCTCTCTCTCTGCCCCCTCGTTCTCTCTCTCTCCCACTTTCTCTCTCTCTTCCCTCTCTCCCACTCTCTCTATCTCTTCACCCTCTCTCCGCCTCCCCTCTCTCTCTCTCTCTCGCTCTCGTCCTTACACCTTCTCCCCCTCACCGGCTGTCATACTGACGTCTCCGTTCAGCGCCATTATTATCTCTTGTCTCAGGTAGTCCCCTCATATTCCTTCTCTCATTTAAATATTCATTTGATTTTTCGTTCAGTGCTGTCACCTTATTGGGTGCATCCCGCTCGCGTTATCTCGTCCATCATGACGCCTTGCTGATATATGCTTACGGTGATGCTGCTTCGCTCTTGTCATCCTCCTTCACTGTCCGGGGCTGTTTTCTGTAGGGGAAGAGGAACTACGGGGACTTCCTGGTCCACACTGTCTCTGGTAATCCCTTCCCAGACAGACTGGGTTCTCGACAGCTCCAAGACGGGCGTGCACCCATGGCCGGGGCTTCTGGTTCACAGGAAATCTAGGTTTTCATGGTATTCCCCAGCTGCGTGTTTTCCTTCCCCGGCTAGTGTCCTATTGCCGCTCGCCCTGCCTCCCGCCTTGCTGCACAATTTTGTTGTTGTCGTCTGTCGTCGACCGCGTAAACTTTGTTTTCAATGTACAGCTTGTTATAACTCATGGACGCAATGCTTCCCTTGTCTCTTGCTTCCTTGCGTTTTGCGTATAACAGTTTCCTTTGTTGTCGCACAAGGGGACTGTAGTCTTCTGAGAGTTTCACTGCTTCACTGTTTCACCAGGACCAAAGTCCCCATAGTGCTATTATCAGACACAACACGGCAGAAGTCAAGATGGCGTGGCATCTGATTCGCCAACACGTCAGCATCAAAAGCTAAATATGGTCGTCTTACAGACATATTTTTTTCCGTGTGTTCAAAGATAGCATATCTTGTCTGGCTGGTTCATCGACCAGGGAGAGACACCATTGGCCGGACAAACCTTTCTACCTATATTGTATATTATATATATATATATACATATATAGCTCTATGGGTGTGCAAAGGGCGCAGTGCGCCTGCGTGACGTCCTCTGACGTCGGCGTTGACGTCATCGCCCCCACCATCCCCTCAATTACATGTATAGATATCTCCGCAACTCAACTGAAGGTGTGACGTGCTTGCGACCCCCCCCCCCCCCCCTCCCACAAACACCACATCAGGGATTCGAACCTCCGACATGCTCGAACAACCATCGCACTGTGCCAGGAATCGTCGTATGTGGTTCATTTGTCCAAAAATGTGGCCTAAGACATCAATCAATAATATAGATTAATGATCGCATAATGCATTCTCCAAGTACTGAGCAAAGCGATGGTCACTGGCTCTCTCAATAGTAGTCCACCGCCACATTCTGATCACGTCGGTCATTAAAAATAATCATGCAGTAAGGCAGGAATAATGCCTGGTATGGGGGTGGGGCACAGGCTACCCGCTCAAAAAATTAACGACCGGGGAGGGGCGGTGGGGGGTGGGGGTAGGAAGAAGTGGGAGTGGTGAGGCAAATCCCGTATGCCTCCTACCGTCCCCAGCCCCCTCCCCCCGACAGTTCTTATGTCACCTATATCATTCTCAGATTATCCTCAGAAGCGCTGGCGCAGTTTCTCCCTGAGCTGCCGATCTCGCAGTGAATGACGACGGGCGGCGTGATTGGAACCCTGTGCCCGAGATCTCGTAGCTCTGTCAATGCGCTGTGTGATGGCTGCGTGCAATAACGTCAGCCGCGAGATGACAGCAAGAGGACGAATCCCGCCAGGGACGGACATGCACGCTGTCGCCCCCTGGCGGGATGGGCTGAGAGACAGTCCTGAGCAGCGCTGGTGTCCTCGCGTGACCTCGTACATCCCCATCCGTACCTAGATCATTCCCCGGAAGAACCAATCCGAGGTATATTGGCTGTCTCCGGTATAGCTATACGCAGCAACACTCCCCTACCCCCTCGACAAACACCCCCCCCACTCCCCTAACCCTCTCCTAGCAACGGGCATAACCCCCCCGCTCACTCACAACACCAAAAGCCAGTTGGGGACGTCATACAATGCAACCTTTGAGCAATGACCTTCACCCTTGCGGTGACCCTGTGGAAGGTCATTGCCGCCTGTGTGCCGTGTGTGGACATACGTCATCATGATGTCAGAGACGTTGAATAACCAACAGTATTCAAAACACAGCTATAATGTTGAGAACGTTAATTTCTGGCTTGACTCCCATCTGGGGGTTAAGCTGATATATCTGTACTCTGAAATAGTTCAACCGGTCTTACGTAATTCTTGTTACAATTTGGAGGATTGTAAGTCGGACGTAAGACGAATTTCATGGAGCGCTGCATCATGAAGTGGCCATAGTGGTGGTTCATATCATGACCAAAGCAGTCAAGCCATAATTGCATATATATATATTACAAAAGTGTTTACAGCTTCTCACCGGCCCTCACCATGGCGTGCGTCACATCGACTGACCGCCACCGTAGTTTATAATTAGATAGCGAGTGACATGGACACCATGGCAACGGGAGTCTGCCATCCCATAGGCCAAGGAAGGCGCCCTGATAGACATTCAGAACGGAGCACTGAGACGGACACGCGGGACGACCGAGGGGGTGAGATGTCGCTAGCCGTAAAAAGCCGTGTATATATTACAGAGTAGGTATATATATTACAGAGTACACGTATATATTACAGAGTACCTGTATAAAATACAGTGTGCGTATATATATTACAGAGTAGTATATATATTACAGAGTACACGTATATATTACAGAGTGCCTGTATAAAATACAGTGTGCGTATATATATTACAGAGTAGTGTATATATTACAGAGTACGCGTATATATTACAGAGTGCCTGTATAAAATACAGTGTGCGTATATATATTACAGAGTAGTATATATATTACAGAGTACGCGTATATATTACAGAGTACCTGTATAAAATACAGTGTGCGTATATATATTACAGAGTAGTGTATATATTACAGAGTACGCGTATATATTACAGAGTGCCTGTATAAAATACAGTGTGCGTATATATATTACAGAGTAGTGTATATATTACAGAGTACGCGTATATATTACAGAGTGCCTGTATAAAATACAGTGTGCGTATATATATTACAGAGTAGTATATATATTACAGAGTACGCGTATATATTACAGAGTACCTGTATAAAATACAGTGTGCGTATATATATTACAGAGTAGTGTATATATTACAGAGGGCGTATATATATTACAGAGTAGTGTATATATTACAGAGGGCGTGTATATATTACAGAGTAGTATATATATTACAGAGGCGTGTATATATTACAGAGTAGTGTATATATTACAAAGGCGTGTATATATTACAGAGTAGTGTATATATTACGACTAGCTTATATATTACAGAGTAGTGTATATATTACAGAGTATGTGTCTATATTACAGAGTGCGCGTATATATTACATGTTTATAATTATAATTTAAAAAAGTGTATATATTACAGAGTAGTGTATATCATGATGATTTGTATTATCTTATGATACGCATGTCTCATATGATTTATGAAGTGATGGCGTAATAATATAAGGTATTTGCTATGCATCCTCATGCGACTAGTGAAGCGTATTTAATTTAAGTACGGGTTTAGACACGTTTATATGTTACAGAGTGTCGGCCATGCACAACTCGTTATGTCAAAAATTAAAAAAACATACAAACGTTACTCGAAAGACTAAAATATCTCATTGATGTACCCATATTCAAACATCGTGCAAATCTATGGCCAGATTGAGATGCTCAATTTCACAGATCAAAGATTTAATTGCATAGAAACAGAAAGATAAGAAAAACGTGTTAAGGTGTGATCGGGTTCTGTATATATTGTAATATAAATGGCCTCAGTTACGTGGAAGACGAATATCTTCAGTATGTTTAACTTACATAAGGACCTGCGAAATAAATATTTGAGGTACGCCTCAAATTGCACCAGGCGGGCATTTATAAATATATTGACAACAGATAATCTGTTAAGCTAGCAGAACTGGGAAACGTCATCTACCTAGCAGCAAAGCTTCCTGATGGTTTTCACAAAGCTGTTTTATCTGACAGTTAGATATTTTTAATAGTTGCATAGATGTGTATATGATAAATGAAGTGTATATACATGTATCTGACTGAATATTTATACACAATTTTATGTGATTATTGTGCCATGTATATATTTCATACTCATTGTGTTTATCTCCGTGGCAAGAGGGTCGCTGCGGTGTTCCCACTCTCCGTACCCCACTGCCCCCTGGTCCCCCCCTCCCCCTGCTCCCCCCTCCCCTCCATCTTCCGCCGGTGGCGGTGAACGTCACGTGATCACTCCACATTGGTGCTGGCAAGCCACGAAGACCTTTTCGTGCTTAAATCTTGCACAATTTCGCCTTTTTGTCTTGAAGCCCTAAACCATCCACAGATCCACTCCAACCTCTCTTACTATATAAATATGAATATATCTATTGATGAAATGTCAGCCCATAATATACATCGGTTGCCGTGTGTGTTAAGCAAGAAATCCGGGAATCTTTCATTGCGCCTGGCTGAAAATCAATGTCACGAAATTGGCTGGTGCAAAAAGCAAATGCACAAAAAACCCCACGTACCAGAATATACACATTATACAAGGAGTTGCACATGGATGAAATGGTTACTTATATAGGCAACAGCTTCGGCGAATGTTAGTGTCAGAAATGGCGTGGCACAATATGAACATTCCCGGCTTGGATGGCATGGTGCCGCACGTGCCTTCTATTTGAGACCTGCGAGGGAGGAGGGAGGATGGTGGTGGTGTTGGGGGGGGGGGGGGGGGGGGGAGCTGAGCCCCTGCGGCCAAGGCGGGCAACTCGGTTATAACCGAAACGAGTCACAGCTCACGAAAATGGTTGATAGATTGCGTACCCCGTGGGGACCATCGAGTGGGGAGTGACTGCCTGGGGGGCAGGCGGGGTCGAGCGGGGCAGGGAGCGGCGGGGGGGGGGGGGCGTGGGGACGGCGGTGTCTAGGCTGGTGGGTATATAAACCATCACAGATTTCGTGTTAGGTAGGGCCGGGTTTTGGTTGGGCTTGAGGAGGCGGAGGGCGAAGAAGAGGATTAGAGAAGAAGGCTGAGGAAAAGAAGGGGGAGGAGGGGGGGGGGAGGAGGAGGGGGAGTAGGAGGAAGAATAAGAAAAAGGGATGGGAAACTTTATTGCCGTTCGATAATTCTAAGGTTCTTCCCTAGTTCCAGCGAGTTTTGCCGGTAAAGGGTTCCGTGTCTCATGCCTCTGACCCGTCTGGCTCTGGTGGATAAACCAAACTCCGTCCAGTGATCCTGATTAGGTCTGTCACCTACACTCGTGGTCCAGTACTGTAGACACTGCCATGTACCCTCTCCCCGCCGGCACGCACACCCCCATGACAGCCCAACACTAACAGGAATACTGCGTGGACAGCCCACAGACCTCCCCACCCCCACCGCTTAAAAATTATTA
>OZ025249.1:28290069-28385432 GCA_964019135.1 Arenicola marina
CACCCAGGCTCATCTTCCCACCCTCTCCCCCAGGCTCATCTTCCCACCCTCTCACACAGGCTCATCTCCCCACCCTCTCTCCCAGGCTCATCTTCCCACCCTCTCTCCCAGGCTCATCTTCCCACTCTCTCTCCCAGGCTCATCTTCCCACCTTCTCTCCCAGGCTCATCTTCCCACCCTCTCACCCAGGTTCATCTTCCCACCCTCTCACCCAGGCTCATCTTCCTACCTTCTCTCCCAGGCTCATCTTCCCACCCTCTCACCCAGGCTCATCATCCCACCCTCTCTCCCAGGCTCATCTTCCCACCCTTTCACCCAGGCTCATCTTCCCACCCTCTCCCCCAGGCTCATCTTCCCACCCTCTCTCCCAGGTTCATCTTCCCACCCTCTCTCCCAGGCTCATCTTCCCACCCTCTCACCCAGCCTCATCTTCCCACCCTCTCACCCAGGCTCAGCTTCCCACCCCCTCTCCCTGGTCCATCTTCCCACCCTCTTACCCAGGCTCATCTTCCCACCCTCTCTCCCAGGCTCATCTTCCCACCCTCTCTCCCAGGCTCATCTTCCCACCATCTCTCCCAGGCTCACCTTCCCACCCTCTCTCCCAGGCTCATCTTTTCACCCTCTCTCCCATGCTCATCTTCCCACCCTCCCACCCAGGCTCATCTTCCCACCATCTCACCCAGGCTCATCTTCCCACCCTCTCTCCCAGGCTCATCTTTCCACCCTCTCCCCCAGGCTCATCTTCCCACCCTCTCCTAGGCTCATCTTCCCACCCTCTCTCCCAGGCTCATCTTCCCACCCTCTCACCCAGGCTCATCTTCCCACCCTCTCTCCCAGGCTCATCTTTCCACCCTCTCCCCCAGGCTCATCTTCCCACCCTCTCCTAGGCTCATCTTCCCACCCTCTCTCCCAGGCTCATCCCCCAACCCGCTCTCCCAGGCTCATCTTCTCACCCTCTCTCCCAGGCTCATCTTCCCACCCTCTCACCCAGCCTCATCTTCCCACCCTCTCACCCAGGCTCAGCTTCCCACCCCCTCTCCCTGGTCCATCTTCCCACCCTCTTACCCAGGCTCATCTTCCCACCCTCTCTCCCAGGCTCATCTTCCCACCCTCTCTCCCAGGCTCATCTTCCCACCATCTCTCCCAGGCTCACCTTCCCACCCTCTCTCCCAGGCTCATCTTTTCACCCTCTCTCCCATGCTCATCTTCCCACCCTCCCACCCAGGCTCATCTTCCCACCATCTCACCCAGGCTCATCTTCCCACCCTCTCTCCCAGGCTCATCTTTCCACCCTCTCCCCCAGGCTCATCTTCCCACCCTCTCCTAGGCTCATCTTCCCACCCTCTCTCCCAGGCTCATCTTCCCACCCTCTCACCCAGGCTCATCTTCCCACCCTCTCTCCCAGGCTCATCTTTCCACCCTCTCCCCCAGGCTCATCTTCCCACCCTCTCCTAGGCTCATCTTCCCACCCTCTCTCCCAGGCTCATCCCCCAACCCGCTCTCCCAGGCTCATCTTCTCACCCTCTCTCCCAGGCTCATCTTTCCACCCTCTCCCCCAGGCTCATCTTCCCACCCTCTCCTAGGCTCATCTTCCCACCCTCTCTCCCAGGCTCATCCCCCAACCCGCTCTCCCAGGCTCATCTTCCCCCCCTCTCTCCCAGGCTCATCTTCCCACCCTCTCACCCAGGCTCATCTTCCCACCCGCTCTCCCAGGCTCATCTTCCCACCCTCTCTCCCAGGCTCATCTTCCCACCCTCCCTCCCAGGCTCATCTTTCCACCCTCTCTCCCAGGCTCATCTTCCCACCCTCTCTCCCAGGCTCATCTTCCCACCCTCTCACCCAGGCTCATCTTCCCACCCTCTCTTCCAGGCTCATCTTTCTACCCTCTCCCCCAGGCTCATCTATCCACCCTCTCCTAGGCTGATCTTCCCACCCTCTCTCCCAGGCTCATCTTCCCACCCTCTCTCCCAGGCTCATCTTCCCACTCTCTCTCCCAGGCTCATCTTCCCACCCTCTCTCCTAGGCTCATCTTCCCACCCACTCACCCAGCCTCATCTTCCCACCCTCTCACCCAGGCTCAGCTTCCCACCCCCTCCCCCAGGTTCAACTTCCCACCCTCTCACCCAGGCTCATCTTCCCACCCTCTCTCCCAGGCTCATCTTCCACCCTCTCACCCAGGCTCATCTTCCCACCCTCTCACCCAGGCTCATCTTCCTACCTTCTCTCCCAGGCTCATCTTCCCACCCTCTCACCCAGGCTCATCATCCCACCCTCTCTCCCAGGCTCATCTTCCCACACTCTCTCCCAGGCTCATCTTCCCACCCTCTCTCCCAGGCTCACCTTCCCACCCTCTCTCCCAGGCTCATCTTCCCACCCTCTCTCCCAGGCTCATCTTCCCACCCTCTCACCCAGGCTCATCTTTCCACCCTCTCACACAGGCTCAGTTTCCCACCCCCTCTCCCTGGTCCATCTTCCCACCCTCTCACCCAGGTTCATCTTCCCACCATCTCTCCCAGGCTCATCTTCCCACCCTCTCTCCCAGGCTCATCTTCCCACCCTCTCTCCCAGCCTCGTCTTCCCACCCTCTCACCCAGCCTCATCTTCCCACCCTCTCCCCCAGGCTCATCTTTCCACCCTCTCTCCTAGGCTCACCTTCCCACCCTCTCACCCAGGCTCATCTTTCCACCCTCTCACCCAGGCTCAGCTTCCCCCCCGCCCCCTCTCCCAGGTTCATCTTCCCACCCTCTCTCCCAGGCTTATCTTCCCACCATCTCTTCCAGGCTCATCTTCCCACCCTCTCTCCCAGGCTCATCTTCCCACCCTCTCTGCCAGGTTCATCTTCCCACCCTCTCACCCAGGCTCAACTTCCCACCCTCTCACCCAGGCTCATCTTCCCACCCTCTCACCCAGGCTCATCTTCCTACCTTCTCTCCGAGGCTCATCTTCCCACCCTCTCACCCAGGCTCATCTTCCCACCCTCTCACCCAGGCTCATCTTCCCACCCTCTCTCCCAGGCTCATCTTTCCACCCTCTCCCCCAGGCTCATCTTCCCACCCTCTCCTAGGCTCATCTTCCCACCCTCTCTCCCAGGCTCATCCCCCAACCCGCTCTCCCAGGCTCATCTTCCCCCCCTCTCTCCCAGGCTCATCTTCCCACCCTCTCTCCCAGGATCATCTTTCCACCCTCTCACCCAGGCTCATCTTCCCACCCTCTCTCCCAGGCTCATCTTCCCACCCTCTCTCCCAGGCTCATCTTCCCACCCTCTCTCCCAGGCTCATCTTCCCACCCTCTCACCCAGGCTCATCTTCCCACCCTCTCCCCCAGGCTCATCTTCCCACCCTCTCTCCCAGGCTCATCTTCCCACCTTCTCACCCAGACTCATCTTCCCACCCTCTCACCCAGGCTCATCTTCCCACCCTCTCCCCCAGGCTCATATTCCCACCCTCTCACACAGGCTCATCTTCCCACCCTCTCTCCCAGGCTCATCTTCCCACCCTCTCTCCCAGGCTCATCTTCCCACCCTCTCACCCAGGCTGATCTTCCCACCCTCTCTCCCAGGCTCATCTTCCCACCCTCTCACCCAGCCTCATCTTCCCACCCTCTCACCCAGGCTCAGCTTCCCACCCCCTTGCCCAGGTTCATCTTCCCACCCTCTCACCCAGGCTCATCTTCCCACCCTCTCTCCCAGGCTCATCTTCCCACCCTCACACCCAGGTTCATCTTCTCACCCTCTCACCCAGGCTCATCTTCCTACCTTCTCTCCCAGGCTCATCTTCCCACCCTCTCGCCCAGGCTCATCTTTCCACCCTCTCACCCAGGCTCATCTTCCCACCCTCTCACCCAGGCTCATCTTCCCACCCTCTCCCCCAGGCTCATCTTCCCACCCTCTCTCCCAGGCTCATCTTCCCACCCTCTCACCCAGGCTCATCTTCCCACCCTCTCACCCAGGCTCATCTTCCTACCTTCTCTCCGAGGCTCATCTTTCCACCCTCTCACCCAGGCTCATCTTCCCACCCTCTCACCCAGGCTCATCTTCCCACCCTCTCTCCCAGGCTCATCTTTCCACCCTCTCCCCCAGGCTCATCTTCCCACCCTCTCCTAGGCTCATCTTCCCACCCTCTCTCCCAGGCTCATCCCCCAACCCGCTCTCTCAGGCTCATCTTCCCCCCCTCTCTCCCAGGCTCATCTTCCCACCCTCTCTCCCAGGATCATCTTTCCACCCTCTCACCCAGGCTCATCTTGCCACCCTCTCTCCCATGCTCATCTTCCCACCCTCTCTCCCAGGCTCATCTTCCCACCCTCTCTCCCAGGCTCATCTTCCCACCCTCTCACCCAGGCTCATCTTCCCACCCTCTCCCTCAGGCTCATCTTCCCACCCTCTCTCCCAGGCTCATCTTCCCACCTTCTCACCCAGACTCATCTTCCCACCCTCTCACCCAGGCTCATCTTCCCACCCTCTCCCCCAGGCTCATATTCCCACCCTCTCACACAGGCTCATCTTCCCACCCTCTCTCCCAGGCTCATCTTCCCACCCTCTCTCCCAGGCTCATCTTCCCACCCTCTCTCCCAGGCTGATCTTCCCACCCTCTCTCCCAGGCTCATCTTCCCACCCTCTCACCCAGCCTCATCTTCCCACCCTCTCACCCAGGCTCAGCTTCCCACCCCCTCCCCCAGGTTCATCTTCCCACCCTCTCACCCAGGCTCATCTTCCCACCCTCTCTCCCAGGCTCATCTTCCCACCCTCTCACCCAGGTTCATCTTCTCACCCTCTCGCCCAGGCTCATCTTCCTAACTTCTCTCCCAGGCTCATCTTCCCACCCTCTCATCCAGGCTCATCATCCCACCCTCTCTCCCAAGCTCATCTTCCCACACTCTCTCCCAGGCTCGTCTTCCCACCCTCTCTCCCAGGCTCACCTTCCCACCCTCTCTCCCAGGCTCGTCTTCCCACCCTCTCTCCCAGGCTCATCTTCCCACCCTCTCACCCAGCCTCATCTTCCCACCCTCTCACCCAGGCTCAGCTTCCCACCCCCTCTCCCTGGTCCATCTTCCCAACCTCTCACCCAGGCTCATCTTCCCACCCTCTCTCCCAGGCTCATCTTCCCACCCTCTCACCCAGGCTCATGATCCCACCCTCTCTCCCAGGCTCATCTTCCCACACTCTCTCCCAGGCTCATCTTCCCACCCTCTCTCCCAGGCTCATCTTTCCACCCTCTCCCCCAGGCTCATCTTCCCACCCTCTCCTAGGCTCATCTTCCCACCCTCTCTCCCAGGCTCATCCCCCAACCCTCTCACCCAGGCTCATCTTCCCACCCTCTCTCCCAGGCTCATCTTTCCACCCTCTCCCCCAGGCTCATCTTCCCACCCTCTCCTAGGCTCATCTTCCCACCCTCTCTCCCAGGCTCATCCCCCAACCCGCTCTCCCAGGCTCATCTTCGCCCCCTTTCTCCCAGGCTCATCTTACCACCCTCTCACCCAGGCTCATCTTCCCACCCGCTCTCCCAGGCTCATCTTCCCACCCTCTCTCCCAGGCTCATCTTCCCACCCTCTCTTCCAGGCTCATCTTCCCACCCTCTCACCCAGGCTCATCTTCCCACCCTCTCTCCCAGGCTCATCTTCCCACCCTCTCTCCCAAGGTTCATCTTCCCACCCTCTCTCCCAGGCTCATCTTCCCACCCTCTCACCTAGGCTCATCTTCCCACCCTCTCCCCCAGGCTCATCTTCCCACCCTCTCTCCCAGGCTCATCTTCCCACCTTCTCACCCAGACTCATCTTCCAACCCTCTCACCCAGGCTCATCTTCCCACCCTCTCCCCCAGGCTCATATTCCCACCCTCTCACACAGGCTCATCCTCCCACCCTCTCTCCCAGGCTCATCTTCCCACCCTCTCTCCCAGGCTCATCTTCCCACCCTCTCTCCCAGGCTCATCTTCCCACTCTCTCTCCCAGGCTCATCTTCCCACCCTCTCTCCTAGGCTCATCTTCCCAACCTCTCACCCAGCCTCATCTTCCCACCCTCTCACCCAGGCTCAGCTTCCCACCCCCTCCCCCAGGTTCATCTTCCCACCCTCTCACCCAGCCTCATCTTCCCACCCTCTCTCCCAGGCTCATCTTCCCACCCTCTCACCCAGGTTCATCTTCCCACCCTCTCACCCAGGCTCATCTTCCTACCTTCTCTCCCAGGCTCATCTTCCCGCCCTCTCACCCAGGCTCATCATCCCACCCTCTCTCCCAGGCTCATCTTCCCACACTCTCTCCCAGGCTCATCTTCCCACCCTCTCTCCCAGGCTCACCTTCCCACCCTCTCTCCCAGGCTCATCTTCCCACCCTCTCTCCCAGGCTCATCTTCCCACCCTCTCACCCAGCCTCATCTTCCCACCCTCTCACCCAGGCTCAGCTTCCCACCCCCTCTCCCTGGTCCATCTTCCCACCCTCTTACCCACATTCATCTTCCCACCCTCTCTCCCAGGCTCATCTTCCCACCCTCTCTCCCAGGCTCATCTTCCCACCATCTCTCCCAGGCTCATCTTCCCACCCTCTCTCCCAGGCTCATCTTCCCACCCTCTCTCCCAGGCTCATCTTCCCACCCTCCCACCCAGGCTCATCTTCCCACCCTCTCACCCAGGCTCATCTTCCCACCCTCTCTCCCAGGCTCATCTTTCCACCCTCTCCCCCAGGCTCATCTTCCCACCCTCTCCTAGGCTCATCTTCCCACCCTCTCTCCCAGGCTCATCCCCCAACCCTCTCACCCAGGCTCATCTTCCCACCCTCTCTCCCAGGCTCTTCTTTCCACGCTCTCCCCCAGGCTCATCTTCCCACCCTCTCCTAGGCTCATCTTCCCACCCTCTCTCCCAGGCTCATCCCCCAACCCGCTCTCCCAGGCTCATCTTACCCCCTTCTCTCCCAGGCTCATCTTCCCACCCTCTCACCCAGGCTCATCTTCCCACCCGCTCTCCCAGGCTCATCTTCCCACCCTCTCTCCCAGGCTCATCTTCCCACCCTCTCTCCCAGGCTCATCTTCCAACCCTCTCTCCCAGGCTCATCTTCCCACCCTCTCACCCAGGCTCATCTTCCCACCCTCTCTCCCAGGTTCATCTTTCCACCCTTTCCCCCAGGCTCATCTTTCCACCCTCTCCTAGGCTCATCTTCCCACCCTCTCTCCCAGGCTCATCTTCCCACCCTCTCTCCCAGGCTCATCTTCCCACTCTCTCTCCCAGGCTCATCTTCCCACCCTCTCTCCTAGGCTCATCTTCCCACCCTCTCACCCAGCCTCATCGTCCGACCCTCTCACCCAGGCTCATCTTCCCACCCTCTCTCCCAGGCTCATCTTCCCACCCTCTCACCCAGGCTCATCTTCCCACCCTCTCACCCAGTCTCATCTTCCTACCTTCTCTCCCAGGCTCATCTTCCCACCCTCTCACCCAGGCTCATCATCCCACCCTCTCTCCCAGGCTCATCTTCCCACACTCTCTCCCAGGCTCATCTTCCCACCCTCTCTCCCAGGCTCACCTTCCCACCCTCTCTCCCAGGCTCATCTTCCCACCCTCTCACCCAGGCTCATCTTCCCACCCTCTCACCCAGCCTCATCTTCCCACCCTCTCACCCAGGCTCAGCTTCCCACCCCCTCTCCCAGGTTCATCTTCCCACCCTCTCTCCCAGGCTTATCTTCCCACCATCTCTTCCAGGCTCATCTTCCCACCCTCTCTCCCAGGCTCATCTTCCCACCCTCTCTCCCAGGTTCATCTTCCCACCCTCTCACCCAGGCTCAACTTCCCACCCTCTCACCCAGGCTCATCTTTCCACCCTCTCACCCAGGCTCATCTTCCCACCCTCTCTCCCAGCCTCATCTTCCCACCCTCTCCCCCAGGCTCATCTTCCCACCCTCTTTCCCAGGCTCATCTTCCCACCCTCTCTCGCAGGCTCATCTTCCCACCCTCTCACCCAGGCTCATCTTCCCACCCTCTCACCCAGGCTCATCTTCCCACCATCTCTCCCAGGCTCATCTTCCCACCCTCTCTCCCAGGCTCATCGTCCCACCCTCTCTCCCCGGCTCATCTTCCCACCTTCTCTCCCAGGTTCATCTTCCCACCCTCTCTCCCAGGCTCATCTTCCCACCCTCTCACCCAGCCTCATCTTCCCACCCTCTCACCCAGGCTCATCTTCCCACCCTCTCTTCCAGGCTCATCTTTCCACCCTCTCTTCCAGGCTCATCTTCCCACCCTCTCACCCAGGCTCATCTTCCCACCCTCTCTCCTAGGCTCATCTTCCTACCCTCTCTCCCAGGCTCATCTTCCCACCCTCTCTCCCAAGCTCATCTTCCCACCCTCTCTCCCAGGCTCAACTTCCCACCCTCTCACCCAGGCTCAGCTTCCCACCCCCTCTCCCAGGCTCAGCTTCCCACCCCCTCTTCCAGGCTCATCTTCCCACCCTCTCTCCCAGCCTCATCTTCTCGCCCTCTCACCCAGGCTCATCTTCCCACCCTCTCTCCCAGGCTCATCTTCCCACCCTCTCACCCAGGCTCATCTTTCCACCCTCTCTCCCAGGCTCATCTTCCCACCCCCTCTCCCAGGCTCATCTTCCCACCCTCTCACCCAGCCTCATCTTCCCACCCTCTCACCCAGGCTCATCTTCCCACCCTCTCCCCCAGGCTCATCTTCCCACCCTCTCACCCAGGCTCATCTTCCCACCCTCTCACCCAGGCTCATCTTCCCACCCTCTCACCCAGGCTCATCTTCCCACCCTCTCTCCCAGGCTCATCTTCCCACCCTCTCCCCCAGGCTCATCTTCCCACCCTCTCCTAGGCTCATCTTCCCACCCTCTCTCCCAGGCTCATCCCCCAACCCTCTCACCCAGGCTCATCTTCCCACCCTCTCTCCCAGGCTCATCTTCCCACCCTCTCTCCCAGCCTCATCTTCTCGCCCTCTTACCCAGGCTCATCTTCCCACCCTCTCTCCCAGGCTCATCTTCCCACCCTCTCACCCAGGCTCATCTTTCCACCCTCTCTCCCAGGCTCATCTTCCCACCCCCTCTCCCAGGCTCATCTTCCCACCCTCTCACCCAGCCTCATCTTCCCACCCTCTCACCCAGGCTCATCTTCCCACCCTCTCTCCCAGGCTCATCTTCCCACCCTCTCACCCAGGCTCATCTTCCCACCCTCTCACCCAGGCTCATCTTCCCACCCTCTCACCCAGGCTCATCCTCCCACCCTCTCACCCAGGCTCATCTTCCCACCCTCTGTCCCAGGCTCATCTTTCCACCCTCTCCCCCAGGCTCATCTTCCCACCCTCTCCTAGCCTCATCTTCCCACCCTCTCTCCCAGGCTCATCCCCCAACCCTCTCACCCAGGCTCATCTTCCCACCGTCTTTCCCAGGCTCATCTTTCTACCCTCTCCCCGAGGCTCATCTTCCCACCCTCTCCCAGGCTCATCTTCCCACCCTCTCTCCCAGGCTCATCTTCCCACCCTCTCACCCAGGCTCATCTTCCCACCCGCTTTCCCGGGCTCATCTTCCCACCCTCTCTCCCAGGCTCATCTTCCCACCCTCTCTCCCAGGCTCATCTTCCCACCCTCTCTCCCAGGCTCATCTTCCCACCCTCTCTCCCAGGCTCATCTTCCCACCCTCTCACCCAGGCTCATCTTCCCACCCTCTCTCCCAGGCTCATCTTTCCACCCTCTCCCCCAGGCTCATCTTCCCACCCTCTCCTAGGCTCATCTTCCCACCCTCTCTCCCAGGCTCATCCCCAACCCTCTCACCCAGGCTCATCTTCCCACCCTCTCTCCCAGGCTCATCTTTCCACCCTCTCCCCCAGGCTCATCTTCCCACCCTCTCCTAGGCTCATCTTCCCACCCTCTCTCCCAGGCTCATCCCCCAACCCGCTCTCCCAGGCTCATCTTCCCACCCTCTCTCCCAGGCTCATCTTCCCACCCTCTCACCCAGGCTCATCTTCCCACCCGCTCTCCCAGGCTCATCTTCCCACCCTCTCTCCCAGGCTCATCTTCCCACCCTCTCTCCCAGGCTCATCTTCCCACCCTCTCTCCCAGGCTCATCTTCTCACCCTCTCTCCCAGGCTCATCTTCCCACCCTCTCACCCAGGCTCATCTTCCCACCCTCTCTCCCAGGCTCATCTTTCCACCCTCTCCCCCAGGCTCATCTTCCCACCCTCTCCTAGGCTCATCTTCCCACCCTCTCTCCCAGGCTCATCCCCCAACCCTCTCACCCGTAGTGGCCCTCTACCTCTCACCCATGCTCATACCCCCACCCTTCCACTCAAGCTCACATCCCCACCCTGTCTCCCCAACAGCTACTTTGTGACAGTCGCAAGGATTGAGAGTGGCCTCCTGGGATACATCAACAACACACACCCCCATCTCCCATCCTCGCGCCCTTGTCACCCCTCCCCCTCCCCGACATTGGGCCCCATATATATCCTCAAAATCAAGGATCTCCCCGAGCAACAGCAGCACAGTCAGGACACTTACCCTGGCGGGGGAGGGCCATCAGTTACACAGACCCGCCTCCAAACCCTACCCCGCCAACCCGTCACCCCACCATTCCGTAACCACAAGACCCTGCCACCCCGTCACCCGTCACCCCGTCACTCTGCCAAACCGTCACCCCACGACCCCGCCACCTCGCCAACCCTATACACCTCA
This sequence comes from Arenicola marina, assembly GCA_964019135.1. Lineage (NCBI taxonomy): Eukaryota > Metazoa > Annelida > Polychaeta > Arenicolidae > Arenicola > Arenicola marina. The sequence continues at coordinate 28,300,718 of OZ025249.1, forward strand.
CCCCGTCAAGCCACCACTCCGTCACCGCAAGACCCAGCCACCCCGTCACCCTTCAACCCGTCACCCTGCCAGACCGTCACCCCACAACCCCGCCACCCCAACGATATACACCTCACCCCGTCACCCCACCACTCCGTCACCACAAGACCCTGCCACCACGTGACCCTTCACCCCGTCACCCTGCCAGACCGTCACCCCACAACCCCACAACCCCATTGTAGAATCAAGACTAAAACTATCTCAAAATTATGATGCATATATGTTTTATATCTCTGAGAGTCTGTAAAAACAACGATTTCAACATAAAACTTTGCGGTTTATTTACATCGCGCGCGGACGTGATAGCGAGCTGCGGTCGACATCTCGCACAAAAAATACCGGACAGTGAACAGGCGCGCAGGGATATAAAGCCGGCCACCAACTTCTGCTCCGGTGACCAAATTGCTTCCCTTCGGATAGCCCACAGGTTTTCATGATTTAAATTCAAGACAGAATATACTTATTTGCATGGAGAAGAGGTTGGTAATACAAAAACTTACAGAATATATTGCTTTAACATTGGAGCAGCTGTGGTTGCCTGGCGTAGTGCTGGCTGGTTATTACTGGCTTTCCCTGAAACACATTACCTTTAAACCTAATTAAAATGTCAAACCTTTGTTATAAGCGTTTTATTAAAATATAATTATATTCCGTCATATGATAAATATGAAATATGTAATATATCCTATAATTAATAGTGCGTATGTTATTACATACCGTGTAATAAATATGTAATAATCACATAATAAATATAAAATGCGTAATATATTCTGTAATTAATGTAGAATATATTACATAGACTATATATATTACTACATATCGCGTAATGAATAGATCATATGGAATATTTAATAAATCATATAATAAATTATATCATATGTAATATATCGCATAATATAAGGTATATGGTATCATAATAATTACTTAAGTATGCCGCGTGGTACTGGCAAACCTCTACCATACCATGTGCCAAACCTCTACCATAACATGTGGCAAACCTCTACCATAACATGTGGCAAACCTCTACCATGACATGTGGCAAACCTCTACCATAACATGTGGCAAACCTCTACCATGACATGTGGCAAACCTCTACTATGACATGTGGCAAACCTCTACCATAACATGTGGCAAACCTCTACCATGACATGTGGCAAACCTCTACCATAACATGTGGCAAACCTCTACCATGATATGTGGCAAACCTCTACCATGACATGTCGCAAACCTCTACCATGACATGTGGCAAACCTCTACCATGACATGTGGCAAACCTCTACCATGATATGTTGCAAACCTCTACCATGACATGTGGCAAACCTCTACCATGACATGTGGCAAACCTCTACCATGACATGTGGCAAACCTCTACTATAACATTAAAACACTTCAGTGCAAAACCACATGTTCAACGGCCATACTATTTCTGGCCATCGGCCTATATCACCTAAACGCAATCAAACAGCATTCCACTGATGTTCCATGTGTTGTACATAGCTGACTCCTTAGCATTGTCTTTGGTGGAATAGCTGTTAGGCTGTTTCTAGAATATGGATATATTTATTTATACTTTTTTCACTGGTGTTCGTCTTGTCGTAGGCCTACTAACGTAGAAGTAGTTATTCCCTAACACGAACGGCCTGCTATGAACACATTTCCTGCTAAAGTACAGTATACACAGAACAAACATTAGCGTACGGCGAATATTACCGAGATGGGAGAATATTCGCCACTGGGAGTAAGTATAGTGGATTCGACATGACAAAAATGGTCTACGTGGGTTACCTTTAATGGCTTCACATTGTCTCTATTTCCTGAAAGTATAATATTTGTATACTTGTATGAATATATATTCTATGTCATACACCACGTTGTCTGCCGGTAGACAGCGAGATTAAAAAAAAAAAAAAAATTACCCCGCTACCTTCGGGTAACATACTGGAGAGGTGAGGCTTGGATTGAAGAATTGCGTTTATTTATGCAGTCTATGTGAGGTGACTTACGGTCTCGACCCGCCGTCTGGTGGCCGAGGGCGAGGAGAGTGGTGCGCGCAAGTCACGTGACAACATCGAGCAGGAAACCAGGTTTCTTGGGAAGCCGCCAGGATGATGGTGATAGCGAGGTGGGTCTGTGGGTGTAGGGGTGGTGTGGGTGACGACGAGGGTCGGAATAGTGGGTGGTGTGGGCGGTGTTTCAGTGGTCGCGACGGTGGGAGTCCTGGTTGGGTGGGTGTGGAGGAGGGTCAGTGTCGGAGTATGGGTGGTGTGGGTGGTGGCGAGGGTCAGAGTAGTGAGTGGGGGTCGGCGTATTTGGGAGATAAGTGTAGGGGTTGGGTAGAGGTGGGGGGTGGGGGGGGGGCGGTATAGAAGTATGGGGTGTGGGGGTGTAGGTGGGGTGTAGGCGGTGTAAGGCCCCAGTGGCGGTGAGGGTTTGACACGGGGCGACGGCTGTCATAATGACATCCCTTCCTCTCACCCAAGTTCAGGAGGACTCTTGTAAGGAATGGTTAGGGAAAGGGGGGAATTTGTCAATTTCCTGCTTTTCCTGAAGCTGTCTCCGAACTCTTGAAGTGTACACCATGGGTCTGCCGACTGAAAGGGATTAGAATATGAGGGAACGCGGCTGAGGAGAAAGGGCCACTAGTAAGAGGGAGAGAGGAAGATGCAAGGGGTTTAGTGTAAGAGCGACTAAGGGAAGGAAGAGCGAAAGAAAGAGAACGAAGATGGAAGAGGATAGAGATAGAGAATAAGAAAACCGACAAACAGACAGAGAGAGAGAAACATGCACGGACTGTACAATGAGAGAATGAGACATCCACGGAGGGTAGAAAGAAAAAAAGAAACAGGCAGCCCGAATTGGGTAGAAAGAGGGTTAGAGACATGCACAGACGAGAGAAGTGGGGGAGAGACATGCACGACAATAGAGAAGAGGAGAGAGAGACCGACAGAGAGAGACGGGGCACAGATCGGTTGGTTTGTTTAAGCCCTCTCCCCCGGGGGGCAGGCCGCCCTGCTCACATCCAGCAAGGCCCTGTGGGGATATTACATAGCGAGGCGGGCGAAATGACGGCGTCGAGTCCTCATCGCCCGCACAGCGCCGCCCAGCACCACCTAGCACCACCCAGCACCACCCAGCACCACCTAGCACCACACAGCGCCACCCAGCACCACCCAGCACCACCCAGCGCCACCCAGCACCACCTAGCGGACGTCCTTGCAGAAAGCATCTTGACCCCGAGGCAAAACGACTTTATTCCCAGCCCCGCTTCGAGAACCTAGCAGCACTGAAGGAGGTTCGGTGGAGGGTGGGGGTGGCGGCCTAACCCGATCTGCAGATCCGTACCGAGTTCGTGCCCCAGCCAATGGTAAGGAGCGGGTCACTGCGCTCGAGGCGATGGGGGGCGGGGGGGTGAAGAAGGGAGGGAGGATGGTGGTGGTGGTAGCGGGGAAAGAGGGGTTATCGCAAGAGTGCGACAACTTAATGGCAAGGTAGGCTTGTCGAAAAGAAGCAGAATTAATTCGCCTTGCCCCAGACCAATCGACCGAGATAAGTATGTTGCTTCCAGAGTAATTCCCGAGGGTGAATAGCGTCTCTGACCAGTTGTGATTGGATGTCAGAGACAGGGCTGTCTTCGCTGGAGGGCAGCACTGGTATTCCTTATGCACCAACGGCAAGGGGAATGACTTGGACTATCTTGTAAACCGAACTACATCGCGGTGCAAATCCTACGACGCTGTCTGCCTCTTAACCCAAACAGTTTTTATTGCTCAGCTGCTTGGAAATGACATGGCCTCTTTTGGCATTTAAGTAGTTCTGGGGTTGTATTGCTTCTTTGTTCAGTCAATGGCGAGAGCGTCGTCTGTTTTTTAGTGTGACAGTGTCCTATTCCCACATCAATTGGTTTCTTCTGGACATATGTTGTTGTCGTTGAATATGTCCACTTTATCACCGATGTAATCACGAAAAGGCGAATCTCATTAATAACAAGATGAGTTTCGTCGACCCAATGTGCAAATATTGTTTTTATTATTATTGCCGCAACACTATTTGTTTAGATGGCTGAATAACAATAAAATATCCAATACAACAGGGATTGGTGGTCGTGTGATGTTTATATAACTGTAGTAATTTGCAGCAATCAATAAATAAATACCGAGACACCGTTATACTGCAGTTCATGGCAAATTACGTGATGAATCAAACTACAACAGATGTATATTCTACATATGCCCTAAATATCGATGAACATGATGAATAAAGTCGGTTATACTCAGAGATAAGGATAAATGGACTAGTACTAGACATTCCTCCTCGGGCAAGCTGAGCTTCAACTGCTGAACCCATCATCCTTGCTAGACGTTATATAATGCAACCTCGTCAACATATCCCTGATGACGACCAAGGCTGGGAAGTTAGGAAGCCAAGTGTCGGAGGGGCTGGGTGAGGGGGTAGGGGGGGGGTGGGGGCTGGTCACTCGGTCTTACAGACATATATTTCCTTTCGGACCCAATATCGGGCATCGGGGTCAGTTTTCATGTCTCTGGTACATCATTTCCGTTTCTGATAATGAAGCATCCGCGGCCAGATGTAATATATAATGACCTTGGTAAATGGTGTCCTGATTGTGATGTGTTGTATCTGGACCGTAGTCCGCTGTTTATGCAACCTTTGATATGGTATATATCAACCACAGAGGCGGTACGCTGAGATTTCATCTCGTGGTGTTCATCATCCGAAGGTCGAAAGAAATTGCCTAAAATAATATACCTAGGCAAGTTGTGGGTTTTATGTGCTTAACGTATAAAGCAATAGTGTCAAGCAGCAGTATGGACCAAGCTGAGTGCTGTCATATCACATGACATTAATATACGTACGATATTGCCGTAAGACATCCATGAGAAGGGAAAAATACGCATTGTCGTATTATTATGTAGGTATTGCTGAATAATCGCGCTGTTATGTACAATATACATATTTAGGATATAAGGTAATCGGCGTTGGGAGGGTAAGGGGGTGGGGGGGGGGGTTGTATGGTGAGTTGTGAGCCGGAAGCTAAATCTAAATGGGAGTCCGAGAGGTGAGAGGCCGAGAGGTGAGAGGTACTCGGAGAGGTCAGGGGGCGTGGGGGCGGAAGTAACGGGGTGTAGAGGACGCGTGGTTACGGGTGGCTGGAGGGGGGGGGGCAGGAAATTGAGGTCAGCCAATGGCGCGGTCCGGTAGAAAGAGGTTCGGGGGGCTGCTGGGCTGCGTACAGATTAGAACCCAAGACAGAGGAGCCCCCGCCGTCCGTCGGAGCCCCGGATAATCCACAAACCCTCTTTTATAAGCGTTCCTCCTTCTTTATGGTACTGCCTTTGCATGTATATTGCGCGGAAACGATTCTGCGCATGCCCGATAAGGTCCCCGAGGGACCATCTCTCATGGAAAAATCGAAAGTCCACCCCTCCCCCTTCTTCACCTTCACCCACCACCACCACCAGGGTACTTGCTTGAGACATATTAACTGGACCCCAATGGTGTGTGTCCTTCGCCGACCGAGCAAGGCGGGGCCAGGCAGGCAGGGGTGCAGAAAAGAGCGACCGACTGGCACAAAAACTGGCGGCACTGTGGGGAATGGTTGCCAGGGCGACAGATCTGCCCGATGGGGTCAGCCAAGATGGCGGCGCAAAAACCGATGCCCGGGGAGCGATCATAAATATGTCGGCGGACGGCACAAAGCCGGTCCCAGGCTGTAACTGGCGTCCATTGTTCAACGACGTTGGACCTCTAAAGCCGAGGCAGAAACGGGGAATATTTCATTCCCTTTGAAGTAAAAAAAATAATACCCGAGAAGCAAATGGCACAGGAAAAATAACGGTACCCACAATCGCCATTTTGTATCTCCTCGCAGACCACTAAACAAACCCTGAATTAGGGGACTTACGATCTCATGAATGAGGAAGAAAAAAAAACGAGTCTGGCCCTTGCTAAGCCGAGAACTGAGACCTGTTTACGCCCTGGCGTTGGCGGGTAGGACTACTGCAGGCCGTGGGCAAGATGGGCGCCGGCGAGCTCGATACGACCACCTGGGTCACCCTCATACATACAGATTGGTCGGGAGTGACAACCGATTGTTTAACTGCAATAATATATGCAATACCGGATCGCAGACATGAGGCAGAGGAGATACCCGGTGTACCGCGCTCCAAAGCACGGTGGCAGAAGTAATTATTCCGTATTGACATTTGGAATAGCGACTTGCCTCCCCAGCGAATGCTTTCCCCTAGCCGTCTCCTTCCTACCCTAGCAGGGAGGTTGGGTAATTGGCATTGCCGCATATACAGCGCGGCCTACACAGCCTTTGTCAGGTTTGTGGACAAACTGCTTCTGACAGGTGGTCACTCAGGATTGCGGCATTGGACGTGAAAAAGGATGGAGGCAGCCATCTTGGAAAAGACGAAGGAAGAGGAGAGGGGGCAGTAGGAGAGGCAACGGAACACTGTTGTGCTGTTTTTCTCTTTTCTGTTTTCCATTCGAGGCAGTGTCTTGTCAAAGCTACATCCATAAATAACACAGACCTGTGACGATGTTATATATCAGGTACATAACTATATGTAGCGGCTACGATTAGTGGCATCTTAGACTTACACAAAATAACCAAATTACAAAAAACATCTGCCTTGTGCATACTATATCTGTATTTGAGAGAAATCAATAGGAGGAAAGAGAAAATGGTGAGGGGCAGGAGAGGAAGGAAGAGGATATAGGGGGTGGGGGGGGGTACCCCTTCCGCATCGCGAATCCCCAAGAATTAGCGAGGGTAATACCGGACCTCCAAGAGGAGGATTGCTCAAGACTGGGCGCAAAAAAATCCACCTCAAAAGTGATATCGCGAATATCGAGAAATTCGCAGACTGCTATAATAACGGATCGCGGTAAATAAGGAAAGGTTCTTCGCGTCGAATCACGAATTGTACAGATAACAATCCCCAAAAATTGTGTCAACAGCTAATCGCGAATCTTCAATAATTCCTCGATGCCAATCGCGGAGATCGTAAAAGGTATTCCCTCTCCTCGATATAGAGGAAGATGAGCAAAAGAAAAGGATTAGAGGACGACATGAGGACACAAATGGGGAAAAGGGGGGGGGGGTGTGGTAAAACATGCAGTAACTTTGAGATCGAGAAGAAATATTAGAAGTTCTAAATTGTCGATTAATAGTTGATTACCGAGGCCATGATGACGGCGGGTAACGTTAAACCAAGCTGTGAATCATAAACAAATGTTCTTCGTGAGGCACCTTTACAAAATCCTATTGAGCGGCACAGACAAATATAGCAAAGTGGCATTCGTCCTTCCACTTATCATGCTTATTATGAACGAATCAATTCATCTTTCTTCTTTAGTTCATTTCTTTTTGTATAATTCAGAAGCAATTACAGTTGACGGGCGTTGAGTCACACTCTGTCGTCGAAGCACAACGCGTGGATATTTGGTGCAGAGCTACAGCTATCTACGGCTTAACCGTTCATCAGGGGAGGCCGGTAAGAGGGACACGCAGATTGGATTATCACGTGATAGAGACGCGACACTGATATCATTATGGAACGTGCCAAAGCCTATCCAGTCAGTGTCTCGTCAGACAGTGTCTCGTCAGGCAGTGTCTCGTCAGACAGTGTCGCGGCAAGGGTGACAGCACCTAGGACATGGTCACCCGTAGTGGACACCAACTCTCTGTAGAGAGCGGGGGCGTATGAATATAACTATATAATATATAAAAAAAATATACACACTTATTGCGCACCAAATGTATATGTAAATGTAGACTTGCGAGGTACCCTATGTCTATATTATATGCTTGTGAGGTACCCTTTCCTGTGAGGTACTACCTCGCAAGTAAACATTGCTATAACTCGATTTTCGGGTGATATTTTGCGGCTTGGGAAGAATATATTTCTGTCATGTGCCAATTAGGTTCACATCAGGCAGTAATGAACAGTTTGGATTAAGGACCCAAAGTGCCAGGGTCTAATATCAAGAGGTACCTCACAAGTAAACCGGAAGAAAATATATATATGGAAAAAAGTGTACAAATTATATATACCGCTAGAGGGCGCGTCGAACTTGTATAGGACCTTTATGGATTCATTTTTTTTTTCAGAAGTTTATGTCGATTTAGTGTTTCCAATCAGAAGGCGACCGAGACCGCCAAAGGGACAAAAAAATTATAATATGAAGTCATATTTGCGCATTCGTGGCGGGTTGATTTAAAATCCCGACTTGGCATCTTCAGATCGTTGCGTTGCATTGTAGTGGAGCAGATAAGGGTGTTTTTTTCAGCGGAATCGTTCACATTGTGAGACAAGCACCAAATTTGGCATAGACGTTCCCCTGCGACTAGTTTTCCAAAAAAAAACGTTAGCCACTTAAAAATCTAAAATGGCGGTCATTTTTCAAGATGGCCGCCATTTTTACCGTTTTTGCCGTTAAAGTTGACTGAGTAGTCCGACTTTAATGATTTTGATGTCGATTTATACGTTTTTGACCACGCCAAAACCGAATTTGGACATCTTAAAATCAAAATGGCGGCCATTTTTCAAGATGGCCCCCAATGTCATCATAACAATACGATTGTCGCAATTAAATGTGGCTGAGTAGTCCGACTTTAATTATTTTGATGTCGATTTATATGTTTTAGACCACGCCCAAACCGTATTTAACCTAATTCTAATACTATAACTCTTCAATACAGGTGGCAATATCGCAATTGCGCGATATTGTGGTGGGCCAGATGACCCCGATGGGTCATTTTGCCCCATGTTCCCCTACTTAAATTCTACCGCTGGTTACAAATGAGAACATTAACTAATGAGAGGTAATATTTCTTTGGTGTGAGACGAAGGAGGGGGCCGCGTGATGTGAGAAGAAGAAGGGGGCCGCCTTGGTGGGAGAGAGGGTCGCCGTGGTGTGAGAGGAAGGAGCGGGCCGCCGTGGTGTGAGAGGAAGGAGCGGGCCGCCGTGGTGTGAGAGGAAGGAGGGGGCCGCCGTGGTGTTAGAGGAAGGAGGGGGGCGCGTGCTGTGAGAGGAAGGAGGGGGCCGCAGTGGTGTGAGAGAGGGCCGTCGTGGTGTGAGAGGAAGGAAGGGGGCCGCCGTGGTGTGAGAGGAAGGAGGGGGCCGCCATGGTGTGAGAGGAAGGAGGGAGCCGTCGTCGTGTGAGAGGAAGGAGGGGGTCGCCGTGGTGTGAGAGAGGGCCGCCATGGTGTGAGAGGAAGGAGGGAGCCGCGTGGTGTGAGAGGAAGGAGGGAGCCGCCGTGGTGTGAGAGGAAGGAGGAAGCCGCCGTGGTGTGAGAGGAAGGAGGGGGCCGCCGTGGTGTGAGAGGAAGGAGGGGGCCGCCGTGGTGTGAGTAAGGGCCGTCGTGGTGTGAGAGGAAGGAGGGGGCCGCATTGCTGTGAGAGGAAGGATGAAGCCGCGTGGTGTAAGAGAAAGGAGGGAGCCGCCGTGGTGTGAGAGGAAGGAGGGGGCCGCGTGGTGTGAGAGGAAGGAGGGGGCCGCCGCAGTGTGAGAGCGGGCCTCCGTGGTGTGAGAGGAAGGAGGGGGCCGCATTGCTGTGAGAGGAAGGATGGGGCCGCCGTGGTGTGAGAGGAAGGAGGGGGCCGCCGTGGTGTGAGAGGAAGGAGGGGGCCGCCATGGTGTGAGAGGAAGGAGGGGGCCGCGGGGTGTGAGAGGAAGGAGGGGGCTGGCGCAGTGTGAGAGCGGGCCTCCGTGGTGTGAGAGGAAGGAGGGGGCCGCATTGCTGTGAGAGAAAGGAGGGGGCCGCTATGCTGTGAGAGGAAGGCGGGGGCCGCCGTGCTGTGAGCGAAAGGAGGGGGCCGCCGTGGTGTGAGAGGAAGGAGGGGGCCGCGTAGTGTGAGAGGAAGGAGAGGGCCGCTGTTGTGTGAGAGGGGGGAGGAGCCCGTCGTGGTGTAAGAGGAAGGAGGGGACCGCTGTTGTGTGAGAGGGGGGAGGGGCCCGCCGTGGTGTGAGTGGCGGGAGGGGCCTGCCGCGGTGTGAGAGTGGGCTGAAGCATGTCTGAACATTTTGCCGGATAAATTAATTGACCTTTTGCATAGTCAGATACAGTGCCCGTGCCTACTTTTCTATCTTGTGAGGTATCAAACATATCTGCCGTTTCTACAGTATTTGTGAGGCATCAAATGTCTGCCGTTTTTACAGTACTTGTGATGTATTAAATATTTCTGCCCTTTTTACAGTACTTGTGATGTATTAAATATTTCTGCCGTTTCTACAGTACTTGTGATGTACCTGACTGAGATCGGTCAGATTCGCTAACAACCACAAGCCATGTATCCGTGACCGTGCCCGTCTAACATAATCCCTGTTTCATGTGATCTATGTCGTCATGTTTTAGCTCCTCCGTTACGTCATGTTAGTCCAGGAGGCCGCGGGTCTAATTCTGCAAGGGGACAGACGTCCGCCCCCCCCCCCACCCCCCCGGCCCCTCTCCACTGCGGCATCCTCAGTGGTGACCGCTGTAATTCGCATCATCCTATCCCATCCATATCCTTTCCTTACCCTCCCCTCCTCACCCCCAGTGTCCCACCCTCCCGCGTCCCAGAGGTTTAAGGTCACCCTCCCCCGTACCCCTATTCCCCTCCCCCTCCTCGTTCATCGTTCTCCATCCCCGTTCCACTCCGCCTCCCCCTCTCCCGTTCCCCACTATCCCCTTCCCCTTTCCGTTCCCCACCCTTCCCCTCCTTCATTTCCACCCTCACCATCCCCACCCTTACCATCCCCACCCTCCACCGCCCCATCCCTCCCCTCCCCCTCCCCCGCCCCCTCTCGTCCTCCCCCGACCCCCACCCTCCTCCACCCTTTCCCACCCTCCCCCACCCTTCTATCTTCCCCCAGATTGGGCGCGGTGATCGGGAACGAAATCCATCGATGAACCCGTCTCACTGAAGACGGACGAAGCCATCCCTGACTGGACCCGGGGGCTGAGGGGAGGGAGAGAGGTAAGGGGGGGGGGCAGACGGAAAGTAGAGGGAAGAGGGGGGCAGGGGCAGACGGAAAGGAGGGGGGAGAGGGGGGCAGGGGCAGACGGAAAGGAGGGGGGAGAGGGGGGAGAGGCGGGCAGGGGCAGACGGAAGGGAGGAGGGAAAGGGCAGATGGGACGGTAAGGCTGTATATATATCGGTTTCGGTGCATAGTCTTAATTTGGGGTGATATATGTGTAGATCGGGAGATATACGGGGAGGAGGTAACCATGGCGGCGGAGAGGGAGTGGGGTGGGGTACCGGGTGTCGTTTCCTTTCCTGGCGTTACGGAGTCCGACTTTCGGATAGGTGGGGCCGGGCAGGGTGGGGGAGTACGGGTCGGGATAGGCCTGTCTGGCTGGGCTTATAAATCCTTATAGTTACATGCCCGGATCTACCGCTAGGATGACGTAAAACATGAAGAGTGATGGGGGTGGGAGGGAATGTGTGGGGGGCGAGGGGAGAATGTAAAGTATAAGATCGACGGATTATCTTCCCAGGGCTGCCCTAGGGCGAGGGGGGAATGTAAAACAGGGTGGGGGGGGGGGGGGGGGTTGCCAGACCTGTTCAGCAAATTTTAGCGTACAGAAGCCATCGGCCAGCTTTCTCGGTGCAAATATAATTAGTCATGTATCACGCTCAGCGGTTTGGGGCACGGACCCCATCCCCTCGTACTGAGAATCGAAAATGCCCCTTAGCTGGTTTAGGGACGATGGGAGCGGGAGGGGGGGGGGCGGGGGGTGCGGGGGGGGTGCGTTGTGAGCTACCGGTAGCGAAGGGGGTAGGACAAGGTGCGAGTGGGAGGCCAGGAGTAGGAATGGGGAGGGGGGGGGGTGGCAGTGTATTATCGCCTGATGGCGCAGTGTTTGGGGTCCCGTGGCCCTTGCTCCCTCGCCTCTCCCACCAGAAGCCGCTACCCGTCCATAATGCATGAAATTACACGCAAAAAGCCGAGCGAAACATAACATGCAATGTGACATGCCAACAGTGATATCATACAAGGTAATTTTCCAACCCTTAGTTTTGTTAGTCAGCTTTGCCGTCATATGTTTTTTCGGTGATAACGGAAGTTTTTTTTTTCGCGGAGGGCGGCAACAGCGTCGCGGTCGGTCCGCTGTAACGCCAGGCTTTACATTACCGTAAACCATGGTATTTGTTTTTTTTCGCGCGGTGGGCGCTGACGTGGATATTGGAATCGGTGGTGACGCGGTAAGTGGAGCGTGGAAGTAAAGGGGGTGGGGGCGGGGGGGGGGGGAGCGGGCGACGGCGGCAACAAATAGAAACAGGGACAGTTTTCTGCCACACCCTGGTCTGGTCGCAAGCGTCTTGGTGATTGATCGTTATGGTGAAACACCAGGCAAGGATCTCCGGTAAATCGTTAGAAAAATGGGGTCTCCCCCCCCCCCCCCTCCCCCCATGTCACCCCCTCCGTACTTTTTTTTGAGCGGTTGCAGATACAAATCGCAGCCAATAGAACCGGGGAGTGGAACGACTCGACCACGGATCACGGATCTGGTTACGTAGAATCATAGCTCTCCGGGCCAAAATGACAGACCACTGAGATTCAATTTTACTTGAGTGATCACGCAGAGTAAATGCATATTGTAACGGTTGGATTTTTTTTCTTACGTAATGTATCCCACCTTTAACATCTATTATTTTCAACTGGGCGCCTAATGTAATTGGCTATCAGTAGATGGAAACCGGCAAAAAAATGGCATCGGCAAACCGCATAAATAAGCAGCAATACTGGCCTTTCTAAAGTTCCTAATGGCTCTAGACGTCTGTAGTGTTGGTGTCTATCGGAGCCTGCCTATTCAGAGGGATGGGGGCATTGTATATTACCTTAACGTGTGGGTAGCGAGTCAAGCTTCATCATCTCACGTCATTATCACCTTGCATGTCTACTGCAGGAATCATAAAAATATATAATCATATCTTAATACATCTTGTGTTATATCTTATGTTGTATCGACGAATGGTGGTTTATTCAAATACATTTTAGAGTTTAGAGTTAAATATACATAATTTCGTATTATTTGCAATGATAGAACTGATAAATGTATCTTGACATGTTTAGGGTTAGTACAAACCAGGGCGGTGGTGGATAGCTCTGACACTCCATTGGGCCCAGGCTCGTACACCCCATTGGCCCCCAGGCTCGGACACCCCATTGGGCCCAGGCTCGGAGACCCCATTGGGCCCAGGCTCGGAGACCCCATTGGCCCCAGGCTCGGACACCCCATTGGCTCCAGGCTCGGAGACCCCATTGGGCCCAGGCTCGGAGACCCCATTGGCCCCAGGCTCGGACACCCCATTGGCCCCAGGCTCGGAGACCCCATTGACCCCAGGCTCGGACACCCCATTGGCCCCCAGGCTCGGAGACCCCATAGGACCCAGGCTCGGACACCCCATTGGCCCCAGGCTCGGAGATCCCATTGGGCCCCAGGCTCGGACACCCCATTGGCCCCCAGGCTCGGAGACCCCATTGGGCCCAGGCTCGGACACCCCATTGGCCCCAGGCTCGGAGACCCCATTGGCCCCCAGGCTTGGAGACCCCATTGGGCCCAGGCTCGGAGACCCCATTGGCCCCCAGGTCCAGACACCCCATTAACCCCAGGCTCGGACACCCCATTGGGCCCAGGCTCGGACACCCCATTAGCCCCAGGCTCGGAGACCCCATTGGGCCCAGACTCGTAGAACCCATTGGACCCAGGCTCGGAGACCCCATTGGGCCCAGGCTCGGAGACCCCATTGGGCCCAGGCTCGGAGACCCCATTGGACCCAGGCTCGGAGACCCCATTGGCCCCCAGGCTCGGAGACCCCATTGGGCCCAGGCTCGGAGAACCCATTGGGCCGAGGCTCGGAGACCCCATGCCACAGATGATGTTACCGACCTCTCTACCGAGGTTGTGGCGCCGTAACCTTCGGATTAATAATTTACCTACTCCTCAGGTAACACATTCACACAAGGCTAAAGCTGGAGGGCTTGGCAATAACTTGACGCGTTTTTGTATTCAGTTTTTTTCAGTGAGTGAAAATAATTGATCCGCCTGACGCCTCGAAGTGGCTACGTGGGTGGGTGTGGTGTCACGGCGAGTGGGGTCAGTCCAGGATGTGTGTGGGTCGGGCAGGGTGGGTGGGGGTGGGGGGGGGGTAAGGGGCGGTGTTAAGGGGTGATGGGTAACAGGAGGTTGATAGAGAGTGATGCGTCAGTGTAGACAGAGAACAAACTGGCTGACCCCCCGGGACTGTGGGCGCCACGGTTAAGGTCAACTCCCTCATTACTTTGCCCTCGCCAGCTGATGCAAAATGTTTGGGGTGCCCCAGACCCGGGGAACATCCCTATAGGGTCTCCCCACCCGCTCGCAGCCCGACCCCCACCCCGCCCCCACGCCATGCACCCCGTCCCAACCGTCGCCATTAAGTGGCACCCCCTCCCCCACCACACCACGCTACCCCACCACCCACCCGGCGGATTCCAATGAGGATTTCGCGGATGCTTGCGAGGGTGAGGCTGAGTTGGGGACGCCCTGGACGGAGGAGGGGAGGGGTGGGGTCGGGGTATAAAGTAATATAAGAGTGGAGAGGAGAGAGGGTGGGTGACTGAGGGCGGCATGCCGCAGGGTGAGCTTCTCCTGGGTGACACATGATACATGTGCTCGTGGAGTAAGATTTAAGGGTGCGTTGGGGCTTCAGGGGACAGGGTGAAGGGATGCCCGGGGAGGAAGGGGGAGGCGCGGGGGTGGAGATGAATTGTAGGTGCATCAAGTAAGGCGGAGACGGTTCTTTGAGTAGGATTTCCGTTGGGGTTGGCGTGTGTGTCTGTGTGTATGTGTGGGGCAGGCGTGGTGGTGGTGGGGAACTGGCCGCTAGAAGGGTGATAAGCGGCCGGAGTGCGAGGGGTTTATTGAAGGCCAATCTGACGCTGAGTTAAGTGGGGTAAGAGGGGCTCAGGCCGAGGAGGGGCGGGCACGGGGCCGGCACGGCGCCGACAGGGGGACGGCATGGGGCGACCACAAATGGATGTTGCCTCGTGAATAATTAACGACAAGCCCAACACCAAACACAAGTTGGGGGTCCCCCCAAACAGATTTGTTTAGCGAGGGGACGGTCGGTGGAACCCACAGGAGACACGGCGCCAAGCAAAGCAGCTGTGTGCCTTACCCACAACTACCAGCACCGGAAGTACCGAGTAGAGCGACACCTCGTGACAACTCCCGAAACAAACAAAAGACCCATCTGATTAACTTCCATTTTCACACGTTGATGCGGGTTCGTGTTTCATCGCTCCGTCCATTACCTCAGCCACCCACCCTGCTGCCTCGGCCATCCACCCTGCTGCCTCAGCCATACACCCGGCTGCCTCAGCCATTCACCCTGCTGCCTCAGGCATCCACCCTGCTGCTTCAGCCATCCACCCTGCTGCCTCAGCCATCCACCCTGCTGCCTCAGCCATCCACCCTGCTGCCTCAGCCATCCACCCTGCTGCTTCAGCCATCCACCCTGCTGCTTCAGCCATCCACCCTGCTGCCTCAGCCATCCACCCTGCTGCCTCAGCCATCCGCCCTGCTGCCTCAGCCATCCACCCTGCTGCTTCAGCCATCCACCCTGCTGCCTCAGCCATCCACCCTGCTGCCTCAGCCCCCCACCCTGCTGCCTCAGCCATACACCCGGCTGCCTCAGCCATTCACCCTGCTGCCTCAGGCATCCACCCTGCTGCTTCAGCCATCCACCCTGCTGCCTCAGCCATCCACCCTGCTGCCTCAGCCATCCACCCTGCTGCCTCAGCCATCCACCCTGCTGCTTCAGCCATCCACCCTGCTGCTTCAGCCATCCACCCTGCTGCCTCAGCCATCCACCCTGCTGCCTCAGCCATCCGCCCTGCTGCCTCAGCCATCCACCCTGCTGCTTCAGCCATCCACCCGGCTGCCTCAGCCATCCACCCTGCTGCCTCAGCCATCCACTCTGCTGCCTCAGCCATCCACCCTGCTGCCTCAGGCATCCACCCTGCTGCCTCAGCCATCCACCCTGCTGCTTCAGCCATTCACCCTGCTGCCTCAGGCATCCACCCTGCTGCCTCAGCCATCCACCCTGCTGCTTCAGCCATTCACCCTGCTGCCTCAGGCATCCACCCTGCTGCCTCAGCCATACACCCGGCTGCCTCAGCCATTCACCCTGCTGCCTCAGCCATCCACCCTGCGGCCTCAGCCATTCACCCTGCTGCCTCAGCCATCCACCCTGCTGCCTCAGCCCCCCACCCTGCTGCCTCAGCCATCCACCCTGCTGCCTCAGCCATCCACCCTGCTGCCTCAGCCCCCCACCCTGCTGCCTCAGCCATCCACCCTGCGGCCTCAGCCATTCACCCTGCTGCCTCAGGCATCCACCCTGCTGCTTCAGCCATCCACCCTGCTGCCTCAGCCATCCACCCTGCTGCCTCAGCCATCCACCCTGCTGCCTCAGCCATCCACCCTGCTGCTTCAGCCATCCACCCTGCTGCTTCAGCCATCCACCCTGCTGCCTCAGCCATCCACCCTGCTGCCTCAGCCATCCGCCCTGCTGCCTCAGCCATCCACCCTGCTGCTTCAGCCATCCACCCGGCTGCCTCAGCCATCCACCCTGCTGCCTCAGCCATCCACTCTGCTGCCTCAGCCATCCACCCTGCTGCCTCAGGCATCCACCCTGCTGCCTCAGCCATCCACCCTGCTGCTTCAGCCATTCACCCTGCTGCCTCAGGCATCCACCCTGCTGCTTCAGCCATCCACCCTGCTGCCTCAGGCATCCACCCTGCTGTTTCAGCCATCCACCCTGCTGCCTCAGCCATCCACCCTGCTGCCTCAGCCATCCACCCTGCTGCTTCAGCCATCCACCCTGCTGCCTCAGCCATCCACCCTGCTGCTTCAGCCATCCACCCTGCTGCCTCTGCCATCCACCCTGCTGCCTCAGCCATCCACCCTGCTGCCTCAGCCATCCACCCTGCTGCCTCAGCCATCCACCCTGCTGCCTCAGCCATCCACCCTGCTGCCTCAGCCATCCACCCTGCTGCTTCAGCCATCCACCCTGCTGCCTCAGCCATCCACCCTGCTGCCTCAGCCACCCACCCTGCTGCCTCAGCCACCCACCCTGCTGCCTCAGTCATCCACCCTGCTGCCTCAGTCATCCACCCTGCTGCCTCAGCCATCCACCCTGCTGCCTCAGCCATCCACCCTGCTGCCTCAGCCATCCACCTTGCTGCCTCAGCCATCCACCCTGCTGCCTCAGCCATCCACCCTGCTGCTTCAGCCATCCACCCTGCTGCCTCAGCCACCCACCCTGCTGCCTCAGCCACCCACCCTGCTGCCTCAGCCATCCACTCTGCTGCCTCAGCCACCCACCCTGCTGCCTCAGCCATCCACCCTGCTGCCTCAGCCATCCACCCTGCTGCCTCAGTCATCCACCCTGCTGCCTCAGCCATCCACCCTGCTGCCTCAGCCATCCACCCTGCTGCCTCAGCCATCCACCTTGCTGCCTCAGCCATCCACCCTGCTGCCTCAGTCATCCACCCTGCTGCCTCAGCCATCCATCCTGCTGCCTCTTCACTTCCAATGTATTAAAGTTGCTACACCACTCCCTTGTGTCATAAATCAGACATCATTTCGACACAAAATTCTTTATTGAGTATGGAGGCCATTTACACATACAACATATATGCATATTATTTATATATATATATCATTATAAACCGGGGGCTGTTAGATGATCTGGTCAAAGAAGACATATATTGTCTTTAGGAAACGACATGCTGACATGTCCACCGCTGTATCTCAGCAGATTACTGGGTCCTGGTATATATATGTCTTATGTTCCAACATATAACAATAACTCTTCACTGAGGGTGCAATGATCATAACACAGGTCATGAAATATGACGTCAATATAACGCAGGCAACATGGTGACGTCACAGCAGTGACATTAAATGCGCCGCGTAGGTCGAGCCTTTTGAACTAATCCCAGAGCAGCAAATAGACGTAATCATTCATTGGCGTGGGTGCCAGAAATATTAAATGCGAAAACATTTATGTGTACCGGGATGAATAACTAACTCCTTATGCGGGAAGAAATATGTAATATCATATCAGTAAAATATATTATTATTAATAATTAAAAAAAGAACTGTGAACATTAACTGGGTGTCGCGTGCAACAGAAGTGCCGAATATTGCCGACAACGCGACTTGTCAAATATGGTGCGTAAGCATAAACTTTAACGGAATTGGGGGGTAAATTGTCACCGAGGGGGATGGTAAACACCCTCGTATCCTCTCACGAAACGTTCTCAATACTGGGCGAAGCCACCCATCACTGTTAATCAACGAAAAGCCAAAAGCAAAGAAAAAATCTAATTCCGGTGGCGGAATCTATTGTTGTCGCATGCGTGCTAGAAATTAATTATTTTGTCTTTTTGTTGCCTGCTTCCCCGGCGTGGCGTTCATGGCGACATTGCGTTGGGGTTGGAGTTGCAGTTTCATCACACAAAGCACTACTGTACCCCTAGATTTGTTTCCTTTCGGCGTCGCAATGTGGTCGGGTTTCATTTTAAAACTGACGAGGCAGAAGTACGGAGTAAGCGCGGATCTGAATAACAAACAAGGCGGCCTGGGAGGCAGCATCGAGGTAACGGCGACGGGGAAAGAGGGAGCGAGAGGGGGAGAGAGAGGAGGGGGAGTGAGGAGGGGGGGGGGGCGCAGCGAGAGGGATAAAGAGAGAGATAGGGGATAGAGGGGGGGGGGGTGGTGAAACAGAGACTACCTAAAAAGAGGTGGGACTACGGTACCGGCTTCCGCAGTGCGGCCCCACTGTGTCCTCCCTTGGGACATACCGTGTTACTGCCTTCACAACAACAACTCACCCCCCCCCCAGCTCGCCACCCCCCCCCCCTCCTTTACGCCCCCCCCCCCCCCCCCGAGGACACCAACCTCGTGCAATGTGGGCCCTCGATGACATTCTAAGTGTGGCATAACCGGTGTCGTCTCCATATGGGGCCAGCACCTCACGTCTGAGGCTGGGGCTGGGGCTGGGGAGGAGAGGGGGGGGGGGGGAACTCCTGTGAATCGCGAATCCCCAGGAGTTAGAGAGGGTCATATCGAATCTCCAAGACCTTCGCGAATATCGATGAATTGAAGACTGCCATAACAGATCGCGGTAAATAGGCGATTTGTCGTGTCGTGTCGAACCAGGAATTGGACGGATAACGATCCCAAGAAACAGCTAATCGTGAAACTCCTGATTGCCAATCGCGGAGATCGGAAAAGGTAGCCCTCCCCCCTCATGTTACACTATAGAAGATAGGGATGGTGCATTTGGGTACTGCCTCACCACTATGTAATTTGAACACACATTGGAAAGGAACCAAGAAACAACAGATGGCAGCAAAACAAACAAAAATAGGTTTGGAAAATAATCATGGTTAAGCAGCTGTATTAAAACACAGTAAATAAACAATGTAAAGAGCACTCATTAACCTACTGTGACCGGACTCCGGGGCGGCAGACTTTATAAATATAGAATGGTCCCTGGAGAGCGAGCACCGAGCAAGAGTTGAGCAAGAGCCAACATGGACATAACCAGATTAGAAAGCTCGTAAAACCCATAACATCGCATGTCGCAAAGGTGGAAAAGAAAACTGACGGTAAATATATTGAGCGCTCTGTGCCTAGCGCGATGTGGGTGTGATGAGGGCCCCGTGCCTGTGTGTGATGAGGGCCTCGTGCCTGAGTGTGATGAGGGCCCCGTGCCTGTGTGTGATGAGGGCCCCGTGCCTGTGTGTGATGAGGGCCCCGTGCCTGTGTGTGATGAGGGCTCCGTGCCTGTGTCTGATGAGGGCCCAGTGCCTGTGTGTGATGAGGGCCCAGTGCCTGTGTGTCATGAGGGCCCTGTGCCTGTGTGTGATGAGGGCCCCGTACCTGTGTGTCATGAGGGCCCAGTGCCTGTGTGTGATGAGGGTCCAGTGCCTGTGTGTAAGGAGGGCCCCGTGCTTGTGTGTGATGAGGGCCCCGTGCCTGTGTGTGATGAGGGTCCAGTGCCTGTGTGTAAGGAGGGCCCCGTGCTTGTGTGTGATGAGGGCCCCGTGCCTGTGTGTGATGAGGGCTCCGTGCCTGTCTCTGATCAGGGCCCAGTGCCTGTGTGTGATGAGGGCCCAGTGCCTGTGTGTGATGAGGGCCCCGTGCCTGTGTGTGATGAGGGCCCTGTGCCTGTGTGTGATGAGGGCCCCGTGCCTGTGTGTAATGAGGGCCCAGTGCCTGTGTGTGATGAGGGCCCCGTGCCTGTGTGTAATGAGGGCCCAGTGCCTGTGTGTTATGAGGGCCCCGTGCCTGTGTGTAATGAGAGCCCTGTGCCTGTGTGTGATGAGGGCCCCGTGCCTGTGTGTAATGAGGGCCCAGTGCCTGTGTGTGATGAGGGCCCAGTGCCTGTGTGTGATGAGGGCCCCGTGCCTGTGTGTGATGAGGGCCCAGTGCCTGTGTGTGATGAGGGTCCAGTGCCCGTGTGTAAGGAGGGCCCCGTGCCTGTGTGTGATGAGGGTCCAGTGCCTGTGTGTGATGAGGGCTCCGTGCCTGTGTCTGATGAGGGCCCCGTGCCTGTGTATGATGAGGGCTCCGTGCCTGTGTCTGATGAGGGCCCAGTGCCTGTGTGTGATGAGGGCCCCGTGCCTGTGTGTGATGAGGGCCCAGTGCCTGTGTGTGATGAGGGTCCCGTGCCTATGTGTGATGAGGGCCCCGTGCCTGTGTGTGATGAGGGCCCCGTGCCTGTGTGTGATGAGGGCCCCGTGCCTGTGTGTGATGAGGGCCCCGTGCCTGTGTGTGATGAGGGCCCAGTGCCTGTGTGTGATGAGGGCCCCGTGCCTGTGTGTGATGAGGGCCCCGTGCCTGTATGATGAGGGCCCCGTGCCTGTGTGTGATGAGGGCCCCGTGCCTGTGTGTGATGAGGGCCCCGTGCCTGTGTGCGATGAGGGTCCAGTGCCTGTGTGTAAGGAGGGCCCCGTGCTTGTGTGTGATGAGGGCCCCGTGCCTGTGTGTGATGAGGGTCTAGTGCCTGTGTGTAAGGAGGGCCCCGTGCTTGTGTGTGATGAGGGCCCCGTGCCTGTGTCTGATGAGGGCTCCGTGCCTGTCTCTGATCAGGGCCCAGTGCCTGTGTGTGATGAGGGCCCAGTACCTGTGTGTGATGAGGGCCCTGTGCCTGTGTGTGATGAGGGCCCCGTGCCTGTGTGTAATGAGGGCCCAGTGCCTGTGTGTGATGAGGGCCCAGTGCCTGTGTGTGATGAGGGCCCCGTGCCTGTGTGTGATGAGGGCCCAGTGCCTGTGTGTGATGAGGGTCCAGTGCCCGTGTGTAAGGAGGGCCCCGTGCCTGTGTGTGATGAGGGCCCAGTGCCTGTGTGTGATGAGGGCCCCGTGCCTGTCTGTGATGAGGGCCCCGTGCCTGTATGATGAGGGCCCCGTGCCTGTATGATGAGGGCCCAGTGCCTGTGTGTGATGAGGGCCCCGTGCCTGTGTGTGTTGAGGGCTCCGTGCCTGTGTGTGATGAGGGCCCCGTGCCTGTGTGTGTTGAGGGCCCAGTGCCTGTGTGTCATGAGGGCCCAGTGCCTGTCTGTGATGAGGGTCCAGTGCCTGTGTGTGATGAGGGCTCCGTGCCTGTGTGTGATGAGGGCCCCGTGCCTGTGTGTGTTGAGGGCTCCGTGCCTGTGTCTGATGAGGGCCCTGTGCCTGTGTCTGATGAGGGCCCAGTGCCTGTGTGTGATGAGGGCCCAGTGCCTGTGTGTCATGAGGGCCCAGTGCCTGTGTGTGATGAGGGCCCTGTGCATGTGTGTGATGAGGGCCCCGTGCCTGTGTGTGATGAGGGCCCAATGCCCGTGTGTAAGGAGGGCCCCGTGCCTGTGTGTGATGAGGGCCCCGTGCCTGTGTCTGATGAGGGCCCAGTGCCTGTGTCTGATGAGGGCCCAGTGCCTGTGTGTGATGAGGGCCCCGTGCCTGTGTATGATGAGGGCCCAGTGCCTGTGTGTCATTAGGGCCCCGTGCCTGTGTGTGATGAGGGCCCAGTGCCTGTGTGTGATGAGGGCCCTGTGCCTGTATGTGATGAGGGCCCCGTGCCTGTGTGTGATGAGGGCCCAGTGCATGTGTGTGATGAGGGTCCAGTGCCTGTGTGTGATGAGGGCCCAGTGCCTGTGTGTCATGAGGGTCCAGTGCCTGTGTGTGATGAAGACCCTGTGCCTGTGTGTGATGAGGGCCCCGTGCCTGTGTGTGATGAGGGCCCAGTGCCTGTGTGTCATGAGGGCCCAGTGCCTGTGTGTGATGAGGCCCAGCGCCTCTGTGTGATGAGGACCCCGTGCCTGTGTGTGATGACGGTCCCCTGCCTGTGTGTGATGAGGGCCCCGTGCCTGTGTGTGATGAGGGCCCTGTGCCTGTGTGTCATGAGGGTCCAGTGCCTGTGTGTGATGAGGGCCCAGTGCCTGTGTGTGATGAGGGCCCCGTGCCTGTGTGTGATGAGGGCCCAGTGCCTGTGTGTCATGAGGGTCCAGTGCCTGTGTGTGATGAGGGCCCTGTGCCTGTGTGTGATGAGGGCCCCGTGCCTGTGTGTCATGAGGGCCCAGTGCCTGTGTGTCATGAGGGCCCAGTGCCTGTGTGTGATGAGGCCCAGCGCCTGTGTGTGATGAGGACCCCGTGCCTGTGTGTGATGACGGTCCCCTGCCTGTGTGTGATGAGGGCCCCGTGCCTGTGTGTGATGAGGGCCCTGTGCCTGTGTGTGATGAGGGCCCCGTGCCTGTGTGTGATGAGGGCCCAGTGCCTGTGTGTGATGAGGGCCCCGTGCCTGTGTCTGATGAGGGCCCAGTGCCTGTGTGTGATGAGGGCCCCGTGCCTATGTGTGATGAGGGCCCCGTGCCTGTGTGTGAGGAGGGCCCAGTGCCTGTGTCTGATGAGGGCCCTGTGCCTGTGTTTGATGAGGGCCCTGTGCCTGTGTGTGATGAGGGCCCCGTGCCTGTGTGTGATGCGGGCCCAGTGCCTGTGTGTCATGAGGGCCCAGTGCCTGTGTGTGATGAGGGCCCCGTGCCTGTGTGTGATGAGGGCTCCGTGCCTGTGTATTATGAGGGCCCAGTGCCTGTGTGTGATGAGGGCCCCGTGCCTGTGTGTGATGAGGGCTCCGTGCCTGTGTCTGATGAGGGCCCAGTGCCTGTGTGTGATGAGGGCCCCGTGCCTGTGTGTGATGAGGGCCCAGTGCCTGTGTGTGATGGGGGCCCCGTGCCTGTGTGTGATGAGGGCCCCGTGCCTGTGTGTGATGAGGGCCCAGTGCCTGTGTGTGATGAGGGCCCCGTGCCTGTGTGTGATGAGGGCCCAGTGCCTGTGTGTCATGAGGGTCCAGTGCCTGTGTGTGATGAGGGCCCTGTGCCTGTGTGTGATGAGGGCCCCGTGCCTGTGTGTGATGAGGGCCCCGTGCGTGTGTGTGATGAGGGCCCCGTGCCTGTGTCTGATGAGGGCCCAGTGCCTGTGTGTGATGAGGGCCCCGTGCCTGTGTGTGATGAGGGCCCAGTGCCTGTGTGTCATGAGGGTCCAGTGCCTGTGTGTGATGAGGGCCCCGTGCGTGTGTGTGATGAGGGTCCCGTGCCTGTTTAATATGCCGGGACCGTGGTGGTTATTATGACACCCGGGACGATCGTGTTCGACAGGCCCCGAGCACTTAGTGTCACGTGACTAAGGGGAAACACAGACAGATAAAATGGCTCTCTTTACATCTCTCCGGGTCTGCATTACGTGGAAGGCAAATTGGAATTAAGTGTCCCATGCACGGTGTATACGATGTAACATTCCTCTTCATGTAGGCGCTCGGGGCGACACTATTGGGTGTCACTACTTCTATGTAGCCTGTTCTATCCCACATATACCCCCCACCCCCCCCCCCCCCTATTATCGCTCTGTCACCCCCCCCCCCCGCACACCTTCTGTCGCCCGCACGCCCTCCTTCCCGCACGCTCTCTTTGCCACACACCCTCTCTCCCTCTTTGTCTCCCTCTCTCTCTCCCTCTCTCCCTCTCTCTCTCTCCCTCTCTCCCTCCCTCTCACTCTCTCTCTCCCTCTCTCCCTCCCTCTCACTCTCTCTCTCTCACTCTCTCTCTCCCTCTCTCTCTCCCTCTCTCCCTCTCTCTCTCTCCCTCTCTCCCTCCCTCTCACTCTCTCTCTCCCTCTCTCCCTCCCTCTCCCTCTCTCTCTCTCCCTCTCTCCCTCCCTCTCACTCTCTCTCTCCCTCTCTCCCTCCCTCTCACTCTCTCTCTCTCACTCTCTCTCTCCCTCTCTCTCTCTCCCTCTCTCTCTCTCTCACTCTCTCTCTCTCCCTCTCTCTCTCTCTCTCACTCTCTCTCTCTTTCATTCTCGCTGTCTCACTATTCCTCTGTATGGCATCTCGTTTGTTCTTCCATGTTTCGCCTGGACCATTGTTTACCTCGTAGCTCACGTATCACTCACGCTGAATCTTTGCGACAAAACCCAATTTCCTGGAGTCTATCTGTGAAGGATGTCCCCCCCACAACTGTTCCATTCCCGGACTGACAAGAATGGAAGTAGACAGGGTGAGAACGAAATGGTGAACGGTAGAAACAACTAGGAGACCCGCCAATGCATTTTATCTCCAATATTTATAGCTTGGTGTCGCCTTATTTGCACCAGAAAAAAATGTGTTTGTACATGTGACTGTGCATGTATGTATGTGTGTATGTGTGTACGTGAATGTGTATGTATGTGTGTGTGTATGTGTGTACGTGAATGTGTGTGTATGTATGTGTGTATGTGTGTACGTGAATGTGTATGTATGTGTGTGTGTATGTGTGTACGTGAATGTGTATGTATGTGTGTGTGTATGTGTGTACGTGAATGTGTATGTATGTATGTGTGTATGTGTGTACGTGAATGTGTATGTATGTGTGTGTGTATGTGTGTACGTGAATGTGTATGTATGTGTGTGTGTATGTGTGTACGTGAATGTGTATGTATGTGTGTGTGTATGTGTGTACGTGAATGTGTGTGTATGTATGTGTGTATGTGTGTACGTGAATGTGTATGTATGTGTGTGTGTATGTGTGTACGTGAATGTGTATGTATGTGTGTGTGTATGTGTGTACGTGAATGTGTATGTATGTGTGTGTGTATGTGTGTACGTGAATGTGTGTGTATGTATGTGTGTATGTGTGTACGTGAATGTGTATGTATGTATGTGTGTATGTGTGTACGTGAATGTGTATGTATGTGTGTGTGTATGTATGTACGTGAATGTGTGTGTATGTATGTGTGTTTGTGTGTGTGTGTGTATGTGTGTGTATGTATGTGTGTGTGTCTGTTTGCACGTCTTTAAGTCTAACGTCTACCATAAATAGTTAATACATGGCTGGATTGGTGTGGATTATAATGAAGTACATGCCGCACATAGGGACACCGATCCCCTGCCTGGGACAATGAGAATAGATGTCGCCGAGTCAGTCAGATAATGAGGTGTACCACCAATATATGTATAACCGGCGGGTTGGCTGGCTGCATGAATGGTTGGATGAATGGAATGATGGATGGATGGATGGAGGGGGGGATGGATGGATCAATGGATCGGTGGCTGGATGGTTTGATGGCTGAATGGCTGGATGGCTGGATAGCTGGCTGGCTCGTTAGCTAGTTGGCTGACTGGCTAGTTTGCTGGTTGGCTGGATGGATGGCTGGGTGGTTGGCTGGATAGATGGATGGATGGCTGGAGGGGTGGGTGAATGGATGAATGGATCGGTGGCTGGATGGTTCGATGGATGGATGGATGGTCGATGGCTCGAGGCTGGCTGGCTGGATGGATGGATGGTGGATGGCTGGAGGCTGGCTGGCTGGATGGATGGATGGTCGATGGCTGGAGGCTGGCTGGTTGGATGGATGGCTGGAGGCTGGCTGACCGTCCCAGGCCGCTTGGCAGGCTGACCGGGTGCGCCGGGCCGATGAATACTAAAGCCTCGCGCAGTACACGGAGTACCACGAGACTCCACGAGACTCCCCATTTATTATTGAGGTGGCCGCCCAGATGGTTGGACCGACAGCGGGGCCGAGTCACGACTCCCACAGCAGCGCCCCTGCCAGGAAAGGCCCGCCTCCCCCTCCCCCTCACCCCCCCACCCTTTTCCTCTCCCTTCTCCAATCCTAAATAAGGCCTGAACAGCGGCCAGGCATGCTCCCTCTATAGACCAACCCGGCCCCTTCTACCACCCTCCCCCCCTCCCCCCGCCACCCTCCATCCACCCTGATACATCCATTCGATCTGCTGCTTTATCTCCAATTCAGTCACCCGTCACCGCCCCCGCCCCCGCCTCCACCACCTCCTCCCCCCGCCGTTCCCCTCCCCTACCCTCCCCCCCCCCACCCCTGCCGACAGATGCCTGCCCATATTCCCCCGGGGTCTTCGCCGGCCATCGGCCGCCCCGTAGCCACCCAAGCGCGTTGGGGGTTTTGTATTCAATATTGTGATCGATCACAAAGCCAGTGAATTGGGTCCCCCGTAAGGAATGATATTGGATTAGTGGTCTCTTCATGAATTCAGCGCTGGGTTCGTTGCCATGGATACCGGTTATTTCAGTTTGAAAGCGGTCGCTGGAACGCTGCCTCCAGCCCCCGCCTCCCCCCACCCCGCCTCGGGCTCTTACACCTTCGTATGTATAAATGCTATTCCAAAGTGAATTTACCGGCGTCTTTGCAGTCCGTCTAGCAACGTCCCACAAAAAAGGCAGAGACTGGAATATATATCAAACATATTATAGCACATTTTATGCTAATGCCAAAGCGAAATGGATGGAAACGTGATCGAAGTTGTTGAAATGCCAAGCAGGTGGAAGCCGTAAACAACGCGAGTTTACGGCACCGAACCATAAATTTTACGCCATCATGGTATCTTTTAGTTCCCCGCCTTAAGTATATTCCCGAAGAAAATAGCACATTATCTTGGCAAATATAACGCCTGCAGCCAAAGACGATGAGTGCAATGCAGCTAAACAGGCCAACACGGACCCCACAACCCATTTCCTTAAGATATTAAGTCGGTGTCCGATGGAGGGGAGGGCAGGTGGGGGGGGGGGGAGGTGGCCTCTTTGAAATAAATGATGTCCTTTGCCGAGTAAAATGTAAAAGTAAAATGAAACAAACATAAAAGCAGGAACTAGAAGGAACATTGAAACGACGCCTACGCAATCCCGCACAACAGAGGCATCCACCGCTAACATTACCACCTTAACATACGCTAGCACGTCTCCAATCCTATGGCGGCAAGGTCAATGAGTCACCCAAATTGTGTCATATCCTATTGACTAAAGCCTAATATGAGATTATGCCGTTGACAGAAACCTATATGAGACCATCTTATTGATAGAAACAAAGATGATACCATCATATAGATAGAAGCAAAGATGAAATCATTATATTGATACAAACCTAGACGAGACCATCATATTGATAGAAACACAGATGAAATCATTATATTGGTACAAACCTAGCCGAGACCATCATATTGATATAAACACAGATGAAATCATTATATTGGTACAGACCTAGACGAGACCATCATATTGATATAAACACAGATGAAATCATTATATTGCTACAAACCTTGACGAGACCATCATATTTATATAAACACAGATAAAATCATTATATTGCTACAAACCTAGACGAAACCATCATATTGATAGAAACACAGATGAAATCATTATATTGCTACAAACCTAGACGAGACCATCATATTTATATAAACACAGATGAAATCATTATATTGCTACAAACCTAGACGATACCATCATATAGATAGAAACACAGATGAAATGATTATATTAGCACAAACCTAGACGAGACCATAATATTGATAGAAACAAAGATGAGACCATTGTATTGATACAAAGTAACCTAGACCAGACCATCATATAGATAGAAACAAAGATGAGGCCATTATATAGGTACAAACCTAGACGAGACCATCATATAGATAGGAACGCAGAGTCGGCCATACGGACATGAAATAAAGGTGTAACTCCTATATTGCATGTGAGCCTGAAACATTGCCAAGAATGTAGTCCGTCCCATTGCCCTCCACCCTCTCCATCCTCTCTATAAGACAATAGACATTGGCCCCGAACCTTATGTTTAGGCATCCGGAGAGCTAGAGAGCTAGCAAACGTATTTAATGGCGGGGACAGCACGATGCACCATATTAGGACGTTCATCGTGTGATCAGCTCTGGCTATTTACTGGCTGGTAAAGCCATTTCTGAAATCAATAAAATACCGGCTTTTCCTTGGTAAACATCGGTCCCATCTTGCTCGTTACTAGGTACCACTGCCTGCCCCCTAAAACCTGGCAGCAACGCGTCCGTGAGCCTCTCCAGTTCATGGAGCAACCTGGTAGAGGTACATACAGACGTTCTCGCTGGGACGTTAAGGAAATAGGGCAGGCCATATGTGAAGAGGTGGGAGGAGGGAGAGAGGTGAATGGAGCGGGTGTGGGTACTGAGAAGTAACGCTTAGGGAGGAGCACCCAGTCGCAGATCCAGGTGTCAGGGTCCCCCCGTAGCCCAGGGGGTAGCGTGTCAGGGGTCCTCCCGTAGCCCAGGGGTAGCGTGTCAGGGGTCCTCCCGTAGCCCAGGGGGTAGCGTGTCAGGGGTCCCCCCGTAGCCCAGGGGGTAGCGTGTCAGGGGTCCCCCCGTAGCCCAGGGGGTAGCGTGTCAGGGGTCCCCCCGTAGCCCAGGGGGTAGCGTGTCAGGGGTCCCCCCGTAGCTCAGGGGGTAGCGTGTCAGGGGTCCCCCCGTAGCCCAGGGGGTAGCTTGTCAGGGGTCCCCCCGTAGCTCAGGGGTTAGCGTGTCAGGGGTCCCCCCGTAGCCCAGGGGGTAGCGTGTCAGGGGTCCCCCCGTAGCCCAGGGGGTAGCGTGTCAGGGGTCCCCCCGTAGCCCAGGGGGTAGCGTGTCAGGGGTCCCCCCGTAGCCCAGGGGGTAGCGTGTCAGGGTTCCCCCGTAGCCCAGGGGGTTGCGTGTCAGGGGTCCCCCCGTAGCCCAGGGGGTAGCGTGTCAGGGGTCCCCCCGTAGCCCAGGGGGTAGCTTGTCAGGGGTCCCCCCGTAGCTCAGGGGTTAGCGTGTCAGGGGTCCCCCCGTAGCCCAGGGGGTAGCGTGTCAGGGGTCCCCCCGTAGCCCAAGTGGTAGCGTGTCAGGGGTCCCCCCGTAGCCCAGGGGGTAGCGTGTCAGGGGTCCCCCCGTAGCCCAGGGGGTAGCTTGTCAGGGGTCCCCCCGTAGCTCAGGGGTTAGCGTGTCAGGGGTCCCCCCGTAGCCCAGGGGTTAGCGTGTCAGGGATCCCCCCGTAGCCCAAGGGGTAGCGTGTCAGGGGTCCCCCCGTAGCCCAGGGGGTAGCGTGTCAGGGGTCCCCCCGTAGCCCAGGGGATAGCGTGTCAGGGGTCCCCCCGTAGCCCAGGGGGTTGCGTGTCAGGGGTCCCCCCGTAGCCCAGGGGGTAGCGTGTCAGGGGTCCCCCCGTAGCCCAGGGGGTAGCTTGTCAGGGGTCCCCCCGTAGCTCAGGGGTTAGCGTGTCAGGGGTCCCCCCGTAGCCCAGGGGTTAGCGTGTCAGGGATCCCCCCGTAGCCCAAGGGGTAGCGTGTCAGGGGTCCCCCCGTAGCTCAGGGGTTAGCGTGTCAGGGGTCCCCCCGTAGCCCAGGGGTTAGCGTGTCAGGGATCCCCCCGTAGCCCAAGGGGTAGCGTGTCAGGGGTCCCCCCGTAGCCCAGGGGGTAGCGTGTCAGGGGTCCCCCCGTAGCCCAGGGGGTAGCGTGTCAGGGGTCCCCCCGTAGCCCAAGTGGTAGCGTGTCAGGGGTCCCCCCGTAGCCCAGGGGGTAGCGTGTCAGGGGTCCCCCCGTAGCCCAGGGGGTAGCGTGTCAGGGGTCCCCCCGTAGCCCAGGGGGTAGCGTGGCAGGGGTCCCCCGTAGCCCAAGGGGTAGCGTGTCAGGGGTCCCCCCGTAGCCCAGGGGGTAGCGTGTCAGGGGTCCCCCCCGTAGCGTGTTCGGCTATTGTCCAGTGCCCTCTGCTAGGTCACCCCGAACGGCCGGTGCTCGGTTCGAATCTCACCAGACCCCACGTTTTCTTCAACAAAGACCACGGGGCAACTCCCCGAGAAATGACTCCTCTCTACCTTAATCCTTGCCATCGTCGGCATCTGACGCCCAGAACCTAAAGCGTCATACTTTAACCAAGAGACCTCCAAGGTAAGTGAGCACGACTAAATAAGCAATGTCGGGACAAAGTCAGCGTGACGCAGTTCTCTTCCATCCCCTACCTCTCCACCGTCCTTTCTCCGCCCCCTAGTTCACCTTTCTGGAAGAAATTATATGTCTTAGTCAATTCTGCGCAAGTCGATTCGTTCGCTGGATAACGACGTGACAAATTAGTAGGGACTTAATATCCCTGTATAAGGGGCGGACTGCACAGCTCCTTGCAGGATGGCTTTATAATTGACAAATTACTTGTGCTCGACGGTAATTCATCCGCCACATTATTGATGTCTTGGTTAATTCTCCCAGCGCGCTCCGGGGGGTAATTAAGAGAGCCAGGCGGGTATATCCACCACCCGACCCCCCCCCCCTCCCCCACCCACCCCCTACCCCCACTCCCACTATCCCCTCTCCCTTCCTTGCCTCCCGCCCTACCTTACCAAACGTAATGAGAGATAAATGTTGACGGCTTCTGCCCATCTATAGCACGACACATTGACGCGTCGAAAACAAAAAAGGTGGAGGAGGGGGGGGAGAGTGCGGCGGGGGGAGGGGGGGGGCAGGGGAGGGGTGGTGATGGCAGTGGGGGGGGGGGGGGCGGTGGAGTTCGGCGCTGATGCAAGATTTGTAGGTTTAGACGAAGTCAACCCTTAAGATTGACGACCTCGAGAAAGAGGTAGTGCCGAAAATTGAGGCAAAGCAATGGGTGGTGGAGAAGGAAAATTCATCCCCCCGTAGACCGCTGTAGATCTTCAATGGTGTTGCTGGCCGACTATAGCCGACGGGTTTACTGAGGGCAAATCATGGGAAACTTATTTTGCTACTTTGCGACATGATGAAGGCGGCAAAAAATGTTTCTAATAGCATCGAGAGAGAGCAAAAAGAGGATTAAAAGACGATACGTACCGATTAACCCCCATCCCTTGCGACCCCTCCGCCCCCCCCCCCCCCCGGCCCCCACTCCCGTTATCTCGGTCGCCAACCACAATTCTCTGATAACCATGTGACCCCTCCACGGATTATGAAGCTCAGTAGTTCGCTGCCCTTACGAAACGGATAAGTACGAAACTAGATACAGTCGCGCGGCTCCGCTCGCCACTTTCAGTTAACGGCTGCCGGCCTTAATATCGTTGCTTACCAGGAAAAGCCATTTTCTCCAAGGTACAGTGGTCTTCAGTACACGGGGTTGCATAATGCGCCCCTGATTGGTATATATTGCGGCCATGTTCATACCATGGTTATTGTGGATTCATGGCCTAACCCCGGGCCTTATAACCCAGCGCTGAGCATCAACACACACGAACTGACGTCGACTATTGAAATTTCATCCCAGCAATCAAATTATACAAAAACACAATTAGTTTGGGTGAAGTGAACTCTCGTTGCAGTTCCTGGCCATACATAACCCATGGCACATAGATAATGTACACCTTTGACGAGACAGCCTATTTCCTCACACAGTTCTCATATAAATAGCGTTATGAATAAAGCGGCCTGATAAGCAGAGCGGCTTCACTCATCACACACATCACTTAAAATTCTACAACATTGAAAATTTGAAAAATTAACGGCTACTAGCAGGAGTCTCTTGCGCAGATCCTTGTAATACTCACATAGACATAGAAAGTGATACTCATTTTCGGCGTCTGGCCTATTGCTGCTGGTACAATACGTGGGCTACTTAACCTATCTTCTCGTGGGGTATACCTAGTATTCCTCCTGCCTGGTTCTATGGCTAAGTTATGATCTGAACATCACAGTTTGAAAGTGCCACGTGTTTTTTTTTGATATTTACGCCGGAAAGGTACTTCTCTGGCTCTAGTAGGCTAGTAAACGAACGGTAAGTTTGAAGTTTGCTATTAACTGTTCTGTGCCATTCCTGAGTCCTGCAATCTTTCAATCGCTGGCGAAACATACGAAGAAATACATTTACATCCCCGGTTTCCTGTAAAAGAAATATGTGTGTCTTTATTGCACTTTCGGGCCACGGGCCCATGGAAA
Source organism: Arenicola marina (assembly GCA_964019135.1). Taxonomy (NCBI): domain Eukaryota; kingdom Metazoa; phylum Annelida; class Polychaeta; family Arenicolidae; genus Arenicola; species Arenicola marina. The sequence goes on from OZ025249.1 coordinate 28,333,038, forward strand.
TAAATATGGTCCAAAACCACATTAGTTTGGGTCTATGTATATGTATGGCGCTGATCGGTGGGTATGTAACTAACCTCGATTTCAAAAGCCGAGTCGACTGGCAGAGTTATGGTTGCGAATTTGATTACAGACGCACATCACTTTATTTACCAAACGAAACTGGACAAACGTCAAATTAGTGGGTCAGAATATTTCTCAATCTGGTCATGTAAACATGGCTTATTATATAATGCATTAAGTGATTCTGTCCCTTTGTTGTCGCGTGCAGTCGTTATCACGGCTCCCCAGCTGTCCCCGAGACCGCCAACGGTATCCCGCTAACCACTCCGCCAGGCCAAAACGTCCCAGAAGGCTGGTGACGTCACAGAAGCCAGATGACGTCATCGTGGCTTAAATGACCACAAACGGGCCTTGACATCAAACACCGTCACGAACACGTGATCACAGCAGGTATTGCGCAATAACGGCGGCGCTACTGCGAGACTTTGTCACTCCACACCCGCCACCCTCCTCTACCCCAGCCGCCCCCTCCCCCCCTCTGTCACCACGTGGGGAGTTGCTATAGAGTGTTGGGTGTGGGGATGGAAGGGCTTGCATGTACCAGCGGGACATGCATCTGCTCTGGGTGGAGTGAGGGGAGGGGGCTGAGGTCTGTTATGCCTTAATTCGCCGCTGTGTGCGGTTGACAAGGCAAATGGGAACGGACATATGGAAGAAAAGTTTGACAGAAACCTACGCCTTAAATCGACCGTCGTGGGTCCCGCTACCGACTCGGCCACCACGAGGCTTGGCGTCTAAACGACAACGCCCTGAAACCGGTCGATCCCTAGAACGAAGGAAACAAAAACGGGGAAAAAAATATAACGTCATAAAATCAGCTGTCATTCACCGTGAATGCCACCACGCCATTTAACTCAGCGGTTATTCATAACTCAGGCCGGCTTAAAAGTGCAAATGTTGCATATTGAGTTGAGGGGAAAAAATCGCGTTTCCTCGAGTTTATCGCATGGCAGCGTTGATTGCGGAGCTCCTGGGCTAGAACAATGGGAAAGGAGGGGGGGGGGGGGGCAGGCCGGGGGCTGTCAGAGTGGTTGTAACCCCCAGGGTGGCGGCCAGACACAACCCCGTGGCCGGGGCTCGGGTGGGGGTGGGGTGGGGAGGGGTGGGGGTTGAGAGGGAGGGGGTGATGGGTGAGGGTCAGTGCGGGTGTCAGACTAACAGACGTCGGTTGTATAAGGCATGCACTCATACTGCCCCTGGCCCCCCCCCCTCCCCTCCCTGCTGCCCCCCCCCCCCTCTCTCGCTGGCTGCCTCGGCACGCAACCGTTAATTAAGGCCTGCATAAATTAATTAAGAAAGACAGATTATACGGGAAATCAAGTTCCGTGACTGGCCGGGGTTGGAGTAGGTAACACCGTGCTGGGGGGGCGGGAGGGGGGATGAGGGGCGGGGGTGTAGGCAAGACAGCGCTAGGGGCCGGGGGGAGGGAGGTGAGGGGCGAGGGTGTAGGAGTGGGGTAAATGAGTGCGGGTAGACGGGCGGGGGTGGGGTGCTATGAAGAGGCGCAGGCGGCAATGGGGGTGGGTGGGGGTGGGTGGGGGCCGGTAGATCAGGGAGGGGTAGTAGATCACGGGGTGGGGTAGATCAGGGGTGGGGTAGATCAGGGGGTGGGGTAGATCAGGGGATGGGGTAGATCAGGGGGTGGAGTAGATCAGGGGTTGGGGTAGATCAGGGGGTGGGGTAGATCAGGGGGTGGGGTAGATTAGGGGATGGGGTAGATCAGGGGGTGAGGTAGCATCGTCCAGTCGCACAGAAGGTAAGGGATGGGGGTGCGTGGGGGGCTGGAAAGTAGGGCCGTGAGGCCGGTGCCAGTGGGAGGGAAGGGGCGGGAGGTGGTAGAGGGGCGGGGGCGGGAGAAGCCAGAGTGTACGTGTGTCAGGTCAGTTGGAGGAGACTACGGTCATCCACAGAGTATGGGGAATACTGGACAGATGTAAAGCGGGGGGGGGGGGTGGGGGGGGCAGTAATACATGAAGTGAAAGGAGGGAGAGGGGACTATAGAGAGGCAGCAGGTTCGTGGATAGTAGGGGGGGGGGGGTAAACCATAGAGGTGACTGGTTCGTCGAGGATAGTAAAGTCGAGGCGGGTGGGGGAGGGGGAGCGACAGATGGAAGGGCCGCACAATATTGGTCTCTGGAGACCAAATAGCAGCACAACCTATGGCCACGTGGTGTGTTTCTGAGGCGACGGCGGGGTTGCTATGGGATGTGGTCGGGGTCGTGGTATGGGCTGGTGTGGGTGGCAGGGGCGGGGTAGGAGGTCGTTAGCGTGGGGGTGGGGCAGGGGGGAGGGGCAAGGCAGTGAGAGAACAATGCCTTCAGGACGATTGTCTGGTGCCGGTGGTCCAGGCGTGATAAGGTGGCCACAAAGAGCACCACTGTGCTTCAGGGGGTGAGAAATAAGCAAGTGACGGGCGGGGCGGGGGGTTGGGGGAGGGGGTGTAGGGTCTTGAGAGAGGGGATGGCCGTAGGGGTGGGGTATGGTGAGTAGTTCTTAACGCCATCTAAAGCGTTGCTTCCACTCCTGGCTGGCGCGTGACAGCAGAGGCGACTCAGACAGCTGTTCGCGTGTTATCGTTATTACTGTGGGGAACCTAGGCGGACCCCCCTCCCCCGGCCACCTCTGGTATCCTAGCAACATCCGCTTATGGCACCTAAGCCACAGTCACTTCTGGTATCCTAGCGACAGTCACTTTTGGTACCCGGGCTACAGTCACTTCTGGTATCCTAGCGAAAGTAACTTTTGGTATCCTAGCCACAGCCACTTCTGACCTTCTAGCCACAGCCACTTCTGGCACCCTAGCCACAGTCACTTCTGACTTCTTAGCCACAGCCACTTCTGGCACCCTAGCCACAGCCACTTCTAACATCCTAGCCACAGCCACTTCTGACCTCCTAGCCACAGTCACTTGTGGTATCCTAGCCACAACCACTTCTGACCTCCTAGCCACAGCCACTTCTGACCTCTTAGCCACAGTCACTTCTGGCACCCTAGCCACAGCCACTTCTGACCTCCTAGCCATAGCCACTTCTGGCACCCTAGCCACAGTCACTTCTGACTTCCTAGCCACAGCCACTTCTGGCACCCTAGACACAGCCATGTCTGACCTCCAATCCGCAGCCACTTCTGACCTCCTAGCCGCAGCCACTTCTGACCACCTAGCCACAGCCAATTCTGACCTCCCAGCCACAGCCACTTCTGGCACCCTAGCCACAGCCACTTCTGGCCTCCTAACCACAGCCACTTCTGGCACCCTAGCCACAGCCACTTCTAACATCTTAGCCACAGCCACTTCTGACCTCCTAGCCACAGCCACTTCTGGCACCCTAGCCATAGTCACTTTTGGTATCCTAGCCACAGCCACTTCTGACCTCCTAGCCATAGCCACTTCTGGCACCCTAGCCACAGTCACTTCTGACTTCCTAGCCACAGCCACTTCTGGCACCCTAGACACAGCCATGTCTGACCTCCAAGCCGCAGCCACTTCTGACCTCCTAGCCGCAGCCACTTCTGACCACCTAGCCACAGCCGATTCTGACCTCCCAGCCACAGCCACTTCTGACCTCCTAGCCACAGTCACTTTTGGTATCCTAGCCACAGCCACTTCTGACCTCCTAGCCACAGCCACTTCTAACATCTTAGCCACAGCCACTTCTGACCTCCTAGCCACAGCCACTTCTGGCACCCTAGCCATAGTCACTTTTGGTATCCTAGCCACAGCCACTTCTGACCTCCTAGCCATAGCCACTTCTGGCACCCTAGCCACAGTCACTTCTGACTTCCTAGCCACAGCCACTTCTGGCACCCTAGACACAGCCATGTCTGACCTCCAATCCGCAGCCACTTCTGACCTCCTAGCCGCAGCCACTTCTGACCACCTAGCCACAGCCAATTCTGACCTCCCAGCCACAGCCACTTCTGGCACCCTAGCCACAGCCACTTCTGGCCTCCTAACCACAGCCACTTCTGGCACCCTAGCCACAGCCACTTCTAACATCTTAGCTACAGCCACTTCTGACCTCCTAGCCACAGCCACTTCTGGCACCCTAGCCATAGTCACTTTTGGTATCCTAGCCACAGCCACTTCTGACCTCCTAGCCATAGCCACTTCTGGCACCCTAGCCACAGTCACTTCTGACTTCCTAGCCACAGCCACTTCTGGCACCCTAGACACAGCCATGTCTGACCTCCAAGCCGCAGCCACTTCTGACCTCCTAGCCGCAGCCACTTCTGACCACCTAGCCACAGCCGATTCTGACCTCCCAGCCACAGCCACTTCTGACCTCCTAGCCACAGTCACTTTTGGTATCCTAGCCACAGCCACTTCTGACCTCCTAGCCACAGCCACTTCTAACATCTTAGCCACAGCCACTTCTGACCTCCTAGCCACAGCCACTTCTGGCACCCTAGCCATAGTCACTTTTGGTATCCTAGCCACAGCCACTTCTGACCTCCTAGCCACAGCCACTTCTGACCTCCTAGCCACAGCCACTTTTGGCACCCTTGCCACAGCCCCTTCTGACCTCCTAGCCACAGCCACTTCTGGCACCCTAGCCACATCCACTTCTGATCTCCTAGCCACAGCCACTTCTGGCACCCTAGCCACAGTCACTTCTGACTTCCTAGCCACAGCCACTTCTGGCACCCTAGACACAGCCATGTCTGACCGCCTAGCCGCAGTCACTTCTGACCTCCTGGCCGCAGCCACTTCTGACCACCTAGCCACCGCCAATTTTGATCTCCCAGCCACAGCCACTTCTGGTACCCTAGCCACAGCCACTTCTGATCTCCTGGCCACAGCCACTTCTGGCACCCTAGCCACAGCCACTTCTGACCTCCTAGCCGCAGCCACTTCTGACCTCCTAGCCACAGCCACTTCTAACATCCTAGCCACAACCACTTCTGACCTCCTAGCCACAGCCACTTCTGACTTCTTAGCCACAGCCACTTCTGGCACCCTAGCCACAGCCACTTCTGATCTCCCAGCCACAGCCACTTCTGGCACCCTAGCCACAGCCACTTCTGACCTCCTAGCCACAGCCACTTCTGGCCTCCTAACCACAGCCACTTCTGACCTCCTAGCCACAGCCACTTCTGGCCTCCTAACCACAGCCACTTCTGGCACCCTAGCCACAGTCACTTCTGACCTCCTAGCCGCAGCCATGTCTGACCTCCTAGCCACAGCCACTTCTGGCACCCCAGCCACAGCCACTTCTAACATCCTAGCCACAGCCACTTCTGACCTCCTAGCCACAGTCACTTTTGGTATCCTAGCCACAGCCACTTCTGACCTCCTAGCCACAGCCACTTCTGGCACCATAGCCACAGTCACTTCTGACTTCTTAGCCACAGCCACTTCTGGGACCCTAGCCACAGCCACTTCTGGGACCCTAGCCACAGCCACTTCTAACATCCTAGCCACAGCCACTTCTGGCACCCTAGCCACAGTCACTTCTGACTTCTTAGCCACAGCCACTTCTGGGACCCTAGCCACAGCCACTTCTAACATCCTAGCCACAGCCACATCTGACCTCCTAGCCACAGTCACTTGTGGTATCCTAGCCACAACCACTTCTGACCTCCTAGCCACAGCCACTTCTGACCTCTTAGGCACAGCCACTTCTGGCACCCTAGGCACAGCCACTTCTAACATCCTAGCCGCAGCCACTTCTGGCACCCTAGCCACAGTCACTTCTGACTTCCTAGCCACAGCCACTTCTGGCACCCTAGACACAGCCATGTCTGACCTCCAAGCCGCAGCCACTTCTGACCTCCTAGCCGCAGCCACTGCTGACCACCTAGCCACAGCCATTTCTGACCTCCCAGCCACAGCCACTTCTGGCACCCTAGCCACAGCCACTTCTGGCCTCCGAACCACAGCCACTCCTGGCACCCTAGCCCCAGCCACTTCTGACCTCCTAGCCGCAGCCATGTCTGACCCCCTAGCCACAGCCACTTCAAACATCCTAGCCACAGCCACTTCTGACCTCCTAGCCACAGTCACTTTTGGTATCCTAGCCACAGCCACTTCTGACCTCCTAGCCACAGCCACTTCTGACCTCCTAGCCACAGCCACTTCTGGCACCCTAGCCACAGCCACTTCTAACATCCTAGCCACAGCCACTTCTGACCTCCTAGCCATAGTCACTTTTGGTATCCTAGCCACAGCCACTTCTGACCTCCTAGCCACAGCCACTTCTGGGACCCTAGCCACAGCTCCTTCTGACCTCCTAGCCACAGCCACTTCTGGCACCCTAGCCACATCCACTTCGGACCTCCTAGCCACAGCCACTTCTGGCACCCTAGCCACAGTCACTTCTGACTTCCTAGCCACAGCCACTTCTGGCACCCTAGACACAGCCATGTCTAACCTCCTAGCCGCAGCCACTTCTGACCTCCTGGCCGCAGCCACTTCTGACCACCTAGCCACAGCCAATTCTGATCTCCCAGCCACAGCCACTTCTGGCACCCTAGCCACAGCCACTTCTGACCTCCTGGCCACAGGCACTTCTGGCACCCTAGCCACAGCCACTTCTGACCTCCTAGCCGCAGCCACTTCTGACCTCCTAGCCACAGCCACTTCTGACCTCCTAGCCACAGCCACTTCTAACATCCTAGCCACAGCCACTTCTGACCTCCTAGCCACAGTCACTTGTGGTATCCTAGCCACAACCACTTCTGACCTCCTAGCCACAGCCACTTCTGACCTCTTAGCCACAGCCACTTCTAACATCCTAGCCACAGCCACTTCTGACCGCCTTGCCGCAGCGACTTCTGACCTCCTAGCCACAGCCACTTCTGACCTCCTAGCCACAACCACTTCTAACATCCTAGCCACAGCCACTTCTGATCTCCCAGCCACAGCCACTTCTGGCACCCTAGCCACAGCCACTTCTGACCTCCTGGCCACAGCCACTTCTGGCACCCTAGCCACAGCCACTTCTGACCTCCTAGCCGCAGCCACTTCTGACCTCCTAGCCACAGCCACTTCTGACCTCCTAGCCACAGCCACTTCTGACCTCCTAGCCACAGCCACTTCTAACATCCTAGCCACAGCCACTTCTGACCTCCTAGCCACAGTCACTTGTGGTATCCTAGCCACAACCACTTCTGACCTCCTAGCCACAGCCACTTCTGACCTCTTAGCCACAGCCACTTCTAACATCCTAGCCACAGCCACTTCTGACCGCCTTGCCGCAGCGACTTCTGACCTCCTAGCCACAGCCACTTCTGACCTCCTAGCCACAACCACTTCTAACATCCTAGCCACAGCCACTTCTGATCTCCCAACCACAGCCACTTCTGGCACCCTAGCCACAGCCACTTCTGACCTCCTGGCCACAGCCACTTCCGGCACCCTAGCCACAGCCACTTCTGACCTCCTAGCCGCAGCCACTTCTGACCTCCTAGCCACAGCCACTTCTGACCTCTTAGCCACAGCCACTTCTAACATCCTAGCCACAGCCACTTCTGACCGCCTTGCCGCAGCGACTTCTGACCTCCTAGCCACAGCCACTTCTGACCTCCTAGCCACAACCACTTCTAACATCCTAGCCACAGCCACTTCTGATCTCCCAGCCACAGCCACTTCTGGCACCCTAGCCACAGCCACTTCTGACCTCCTGGCCACAGCCACTTCTGGCACCCTAGCCACAGCCACTTCTGACCTCCTAGCCGCAGCCACTTCTGACCTCCTAGCCACAGCCACTTCTGACCTCCTAGCCACAGCCACTTCTGACCTCCTAGCCACAGCCACTTCTAACATCCTAGCCACAGACACTTCAAGCATGCCAGTCACTTCATATTAGGAGACGGCATAAGAAAGCGAGCGTGGTATTGTACTGACGGCATGGTACAGAGAGCGTGGTACTGTACTGACGGCATGGTACAGAGAGCGTGGTATTGTACTGACGGCATGGTACAGAGAGCGTGGTAATGTACTGACGGCATGGTACAGAGAGCGTGGTATTGTACTGACGGCATGGTACAGAGAGCGTGGTATTGTACTGACGGCATGGTACAGAGAGCGTGGTATTGTACTGACGGCATGGTACAGAGAGCGTGGTATTGTACTGACGGCATGGTACAGAGAGCGTGGTATTGTACTGACGGCATGGTACAGAGAGCGTGGTATTGTACTGACGGCATGGTACAGAGAGCGAGGTATTGTACTGACGGCATGGTACAGAGAGCGTGGTATTGTACTGACGGCATGGTACAGAGAGCGTGGTAATGTACTGACGGCATGGTACAGAGAGCGTGGTATTGTACTGACGGCATGGTACAGAGAGCGTGGTATTGTACTGACGGCATGGTACAGAGAGCGTGGTATTGTACTGACGGCATGGTACAGAGAGCGTGGTATTGTACTGACGGCATGGTACAGAGAGCGTGGTATTGTACTGACGGCATGGTACAGAGAGCGTGGTATTGTACTGACGGCATGGTACAGAGAGCGTGGTATTGTACTGACGGCATGGTACAGAGAGCGTGGTATTGTACTGACGGCATGGTACAGAGAGCGTGGTATTGTACTGACGGCATGGTACAGAGAGCGTGGTATTGTACTGACGGCATGGTACAGAGAGCGTGGTAATGTACTGACGGCATGGTACAGAGAGCGTGGTATTGTACTGACGGCATGGTACAGAGAGCGTGGTATTGTACTGACGGCATGGTACAGAGAGCGTGGTATTGTACTGACGGCATGGTACAGAGAGCGTGGTATTGTACTGACGGCATGGTACAGAGAGCGTGGTATTGTACTGACGGCATGGTACAGAGAGCGTGGTATTGTACTGACGGCATGGTACAGAGAGCGAGGTATTGTACTGACGGCATGGTACAGAGGGCGTGGTATTGTACTGACGGCATGGTACAGAGAGCGTGGTATTGTACTGACGGCATGGTACAGAGAGCGTGGTATTGTACTGACGGCATGGTACAGAGAGCGTGGTATTGTACTGACGGCATGGTACAGAGAGCGAGGTATTGTACTGACGGCATGGTACAGAGGGCGTGGTATTGTACTGACGGCATGGTACAGAGAGCGTGGTATTGTACTGACGGCATGGTACAGAGAGCGTGGTATTGTACTGACGGCATGGTACAGAGAGCGTGGTATGGTACTGACGGCATGGTACAGGGAGCGTGGTATTGTACTGACGGCATGGTACAGAGAGCGTGGTATTGTACTGACGGCATGGTACAGAGAGCGTGGTATTGTACTGACGGCATGGTACAGAGAGCGAGGTATTGTACTGACGGCATGGTACAGAGGGCGTGGTATTGTACTGACGGCATGGTACAGAGAGCGTGGTATTGTACTGACGGCATGGTACAGAGAGCGTGGTATTGTACTGACGGCATGGTACAGAGAGCGTGGTATTATACTGACGGCATGGTACAGAGAGCGAGGTATTGTACTGACGGCATGGTACAGAGGGCGTGGTATTGTACTGACGGCATGGTACAGAGAGCGTGGTATTGTACTGACGGCATGGTACAGAGAGCGTGGTATTGTACTGACGGCATGGTACAGAGAGCGTGGTATGGTACTGACGGCATGGTACAGAGAGCGTGGTATTGTACTGACGGCATGGTACAGAGAGCGTGGTATTGTACTGACGGCATGGTACAGAGAGCGTGGTATTGTACTGACGGCATGGTACAGAGGGCGTGGTATTGTACTGACGGCATGGGCCTCACTTCTTGGAGATTCTTTCCTGCTGGTGACATCATCAAACTTTACCGCCTGCATCTGCGACATGTTGCGTATCTTCTAATGACCCCCCTCCTTCCACCGCTTTTATCATCCTCCGCTGCCCCCCCCCCCCCCCCCCACACACGCCCCACCCCCGACGCTGCCGTCACCGACACACCGTCTGCTTCCCTGATTAGCGGCTTAATAAGTCGGCGCTGTGTGCCGGTCGTTCCTGGCTTAGTCAACGGCTAACGGAGGCAATTGGCAAGTGACGGATGGGAAAACCAAGAGACCGTACAAAAAAGTACGGTCACTTGTGGAAAAATGTAAAATGGCGGGAAGGAATCTTTGAGCTTTGGCAAAGGCTGTCGCGGGTCAGCCCGTCTTCGGGGTCAGCAGTCAGCCAGTCGCCACGGCCAGACAGACTGCATGGTGGATAGGATAGGATAGGATAGGAAAGATAGGATAGGATAGGATAGGATATATATTTATTTCAACATGCAAACTATACCAATAAAAATACAGTGAATAGAACCGGCAAGAGAAAATACATCGGCATTAAATAGTTGAGGAGACTCCCATTAAGACTCTTAGTCGCTGGCATGGGAGCCACATAAACAAAGTAAATAAATAACAAAGAAAAACAACCCTCAAACGAATCGAATAGAACACGGCAAGTGTCACAATACAAGAAGTTAATGGCTACAAACATGGAACAGGATTGTAGGGAAAAATATTACGGTTGGCTCTATGCTAATTACAATTGGGCTGATGGCTGATGACAACTGTGGAACTGGGGCTGTACGCCACAAACCCTCGAAGTCCGGGTCAGTATGACAAGGACTGGAATGAAACATGTCCGGATGACAGGGCTGAGGTGATTAGAACAAAGCTTTCGCCTTGTACGCTGGGGTTCACACTGGCATATGATGGAATCGACAATGCGCTGTAGGACTTTAATGAACAACATGTGATTGGGAGTAAGGGAGGCTGCACATGTGGCTGCTCGAAATCAGGGGGAATTGCTATGACATGCCAAAAAGGCGAAGCATAATTAGGCCTATTCCAGCATTATTATTGTTATTAGCATGGTTATTATTATTACTGTTTTTTGGTTATTATTAATATTATTATTATTACTGTTTTTATTGTTATTATTAATATTATTATTATCATTATTAGTATTGCTATCGTTATCGTTATCATTATTATTATTACTCTTTTCATTGTTATTATTATTATTATTATTATTATTATTCAGCACTTTATGGCTGGACAACGTTATCCGCAAGTCATAGCCTAATCTTGTATGGCTCAGATAATCAACGTGGAACTACTGTTGACTGACAGCTAATCAGGTCATAACGCATGCGGTCTAAGGAGCCAGCAACATGACCGTGTACGAAACAAGCCTGAACTGAGACATTAAACACAAGTGCATTGACGACGTGAAACCGACACGCCATTAATAGCTCTAGGGTGACGTCCACAGAGATATATAAGATCTTGTCGATTACTGCGCTGAAGATGTAAGTATTTGGATCATATGATGAAGACAGTTATTGCCAGACACCAGTCCCTCCATCCGCCCCCCTTCCCCCCACCCCCCACACACAATGTAAGTTATACGCGGGGGTCGGACGCAGCTGTCTTATGGGGGGTCCGGGTGTGGGTGATCCGACCCGACACTGACCCGGTGGAGGGTGACGCCCAGGTGAGCTCATGGGTACGAACTCCCCCTCCCCCCCCCCCCCCCCCATTTCCCCACCCTCCTGGCCACTCTCCTCTCATAGCGTCTTCTGCATCCCTGTGCCGCCTTCTGTAGACGTACAAAATACAGCAAACATCAGAGGCTAGACCTGACCGCGTGGTTCTAAAAGAATATCTGGCTTACAGCCTTAGCACATTGGTAATATATGGAAAAGGCATTGAGAAATGTTTCACCTTCCTTTAATAAATAAGTAAAGTTCAATATTTTTTTTATTATCAGTTTTGGAATAACTCGCATGATACTAACGTTATAAATTGTAGAGACAAAAAGTGTCATCATAACACTGACACAAATAACGTGCGCGGCGATAGCAGTCGCCAAACAACGTCAGTACTACAGTGTCTGTGTGAGCACTGGGGATATCTTACAATGCACATTAGCATGGCTTACGGCAAACTACGTCACCGAACATGTTCAACATGACTCAAACTACTTAAAGCTTAATTGACACGTTGCACACTGCATGTAAATATAGATATTCCTAATTTATTTCCGCGATAATCTGTCTCGATACGCCGCTAGATACGAGTAGAAGTAATGTTAATATTAATCTAACTTGTAGATATATACTTTATGATTCGAGATATGCCGCTACATACAAATACATATAGAAATACTGGTAATCTATTGATATAATTTATGTTTTGCCCATTCCTTATAGATAACCGATCTTTTGTATTGGGAATTACTGCTGTAAAACAATTGCTTCATTTAGTTAGTGCTTACACAATATAACCCTACCCATTGTATGCCATTCTAAAAGGACACCACTTTGGCAGTCATGTACTGCCTGACACCCAGGGTGCTGACATCTGTTCAAAGTGAAGGGAATGAGCTCTATAGATCTGAAATGAAGGTTAACCCGCCGCACTGCCAGGTATCAATATTTCATGGCCGTCTATTTGTCTGTGGTTCATTAACAGCTGCTGACCAGACACCTGTCACCTTGGCTGTCTCAACCCCCAGGGTGATGACCCCCCCATACCCAAGGTGGACCCCGAGTCCAGTGACCCTTCCCCCCTCCCCGCCCACACACATACTCGCAGTCAGTTCTTCTAGGGGACGGAGGGCACTAAGAGACACTATGTGGCGCCTCGCCGCTTACAGGCGGAGGGAAGGGAGGGGAGGGGAACGGGGAATGGTGGCTGGTGAGACCGGTGAAGCTGGTGAGGGTGGTGAGGGTGGTGAGGATGGCGAGGGTGGTGAGGGCGGTGAGGGTGGTGAGGGTGGTGAGGGTGGCGAGGGTGGTGAGGGCGGTGAGAGTGGTGAGAGTGGTGAGGGTGGTGAGAGTGGTGAGGACGGTGAGGATGGTGAGGGTGGTGAGAATGGTGAAGCTGCTGAGGGTGGCGAGGGTAGTGAGGGTGGTGAAGCTGGTAAGGGTGGCGAGGGTGGCGAGTGTGGTGAGGGTGGTGAGGGGGTGAGGGGGTGATGCTGGTGCGGTGGGGGGTGAGGGCGGTGAGGATGGTGAGGGTGGTGAGGACGGTTATGGTGGTGAGAGGGGTGAGGGCGGTGAGGATGGTGAGGGTCGTGAGGATGGTGAGGGTGGTGAGGGTGGTGATGGGAGTGAGGGGGTGAGGGCGGTGAGGTGGTAAGGAGGTTGAGGAATGTGGGGGTATCGCGCATGGTTAGAAATGGTGAGGGTGATGATGGTGCAAAGGTTGGAGAGGGTAATGCGGGTGGAGGGGATGGTGAGGGTGGAGAGGGTAGCGAGGGGGGTAAGGCTGGTGGGGGTACTCCGAAGTCAATGACTCCCCAGCCATCGGTGATAACAGTAAGCCGGACTGGGTCCTTTCACTTACAAAACAGCTGCAGTTTCAAGCTGCTGCATGTGCTTCGCTACTTCACTGTCACCTTAAGATAATCACACGGATCATAAGAATCCAATGCCCACATATTTACCCCACACCCCACTCTCGCCACCCTCCGCCCCAGCGTCCCATGAATCCCCGACACCACGCCCTCCTCCCGGAGCGCCTCAGGCATGCCCCACATGACCCCATCTCCGCCAATGGCCAGGCTCCCTCCTTTTGTCCACCGAGTCAGTCGCTTGCAGGCGATAAAGGGACCAGTCCAGTCAAATTTCCCCCATGATTCATCACTCACGGGTCAGAGGGGCTAGCGGATCAACATTGTGTGGCCGAGGGATGGCCCGCCATTGATAACCACTGGGCAGAAGGGGGTGACGCGTCGAGATGACAGTCCCGCAGACGACGGCTTCACTGTTTCCTCATTGGCCCTCCGCTCAACTTAAAGCAGACGACTAACAGTAATATCTGAGATATTTGCAAATCACAAACTCGAGTCTGGAGTCGTTTTACCACGGTGGCCACGTTCCCCCCACCGCCTTGAGATGGCTAGGCTTGCGTATCCTATATCAGGCTTGCCTTTTTTGGTTCTGTCAAATACGTTTTGCCTCGTCCCTACAAGTCGGCTACTTTAATCACTATAATGGTGGGATCTAAAGGCAGGCCGGAGCTACACCCCCTCTCCCCCATCTGCCTCGCCCTCTTGGCGGGCCACGTTTGTAGCAGACGATAACAGACGTCGCTGACCCCAGGTCATGTCATTACCGACACACTAATTCGGTCTCCGGGAACGAAGGGAACCAGCCTGGTGCCCGGCCGGGACGGGAGCCAGCCTTGTTGGACATGCACAAAACACTCTCGGCCATAATATCCTGCGCAAAAAGCGAAGCTATGTTTGTCATCACCATCCCATTGGGATGTCCCTCCCTCTCTCACACTTCTTTCTACCCTTGCCATCCCACCCCCAACCCGGCCACCACCCCAGCCCCCTACCCCTCTTATCAGGGCCTTTAGTTGGCAATTTTTGGAAGGTCCATCCGCTAACAGAGCGGAAAGCCTTCCGATAAACAACGGCGAAGAAACTCCTCAGCGAAGAAGGTAGTGTCCCCCCCCCACCGCCCTCCCCGACCACCCCTCTAGCCCTCCTCCCAAGTCGGTGTTCGTATCGTGAATGCCTCATTAATTCAGAGCTTTACCCGCTCTCGAGACACATGGACAGCGGTGGAAGCCTGCGCCTCTCAGACGACCCCGGCTGAAGAGGATTTCTTCCACAATCTTCCCCCTTCCTCAATATCTTCTTTCTGCTATCCTTACACCCTTGCCTTGACACCCTTCACCTCCTTCCGTTCCCCACCCTCACACACCCGCCACTCACCCTCCCTGACTCCACCCCGCCTCCTTCCCTTAAACCCCTCCCCTCGCACACTTGTTTACCCCCAAGGATGCAGCGGGTATGGAAGCAGCCTCCTTGGGTGAACAAAGGCCTCGTAATACCAGTCCCCTACACTAGTCCCCAGTCCCCTACACCAGTCCCCAGTGGCCTACACCAGTCCCCCGTCCCCTACACCAGTCCCCAGTGGCCTACACCAGTCCCCCGTCCCCTACACTAGTCCCCAGTCCTCTACACCAGTCCCCAGTGGCATACACCAGTCCCCAGTGGCATACACCAGTCCCCAGTGGCATACACCAGTCCCCAGTGGCATACACCAGTCAACCACACTAGTCCTCAGTGGCCTACACCAGTCCCCCACACCAGTCCTCAGTGGCCTACACCAGTCCCCTACACCAGTCCCCAGTGGCATACACCAGTCCCCAGTGGCATACACCAGTCCCCCACACCAGTCCTCAGTGGCCTACACCAGTCTCCCACACCAGTCCTCAGTGGCCTACACCAGTCCCCCACACCAGTCCTCAGTGGCCTACACCAGTCCCCTACACCATTCCCCAGTCCCCTACACCAGTCCCCCCCACCAGTCCACAGTGGCCTACACCAGTCCCCTACACCATTCCCCAGTCCCTACACCATTCCACAGTGGCCTACACCAGTCCCCAGTGGCCTACACCAATCCCCCACACCATTCCCAGTCCCCAGTGGCCTACACCAATCCTCCACACCAGTCCCCAGTCCCCAGTGGCCTACACCAATCCCCCACACCAGTCCCCAGTCCCCAGTGGCATACATCAGTCCCCAGTTCCCACACCAGTCCCCAGTCCCCAGTGGCCTACACCAATCTCCCACACCAGTCCCCAGTCCCCAGTGGCCTACACCAATCCCCCACACCAGTCCCCAGTCCCCACACCAGTCCCCAGTCCCCAGTGGCCTACACCAATCCCCCACACCAGTCCCCAGTCCCCTACACCATTCCCCAGTCTCTACACCAGTCCCCAGTGGCCTACACCAGTCCCCAGTGACATACACCAGTCTCCCACACCAGTCCCAAGGCCCCTACACCGGTTCCCTACACCAGTCCTCTACACCATTCTCAAGGCCCCTACACCAGTCCCCTACACCAGTCCCAAGGCCCCTACACCAGTCCCCTACATCAGTCCCAAGGCCCCTACACCAGTCCCCTACACCAGTCCCAAGGCCCCTACACCAGTCCCCTACATCAGTCCCAAGGCCCCTACACCAGTCCCCTACATCAGTCCCAAGGCCCCTACACCAGTCCCCTACACAAGTCCCAAGGCCCCTACACCAGCCCCCTACATCAGTCCCAAGGCCCCTACACCAGTCCCCTACACCAGTCCCAAGGCCCCTACACCAGTCCCCTACATCAGTCCCAAGGCCCCTACACCAGTCCCCTACATCAGTCCCAAGGCCCCTACACCAGTCTCCCACACCAGTCCCAAGGCCCCTACACCAGTCCCCTACACCAGTCTCAAGGCCCCTACACCAGTCCCCTACACCAGTCCCAAGGCCCCTACACCAGTCCCCTACACCAGTCCCAAGGCCCCTACATCAGTCCCCTACATCAGTCCCAAGATCCCTACACCAGTCCCCTACATCAGTCCCAAGGCCCCTACACCAGTCTCCCACACCAGTCCCTACACCAGTCTCCCACACCAGTCCCAAGGCCCCTACACCAGTCCCCTACACCAGTCCCAAGGCCCCTAAACCAGTCCCCTACACCAGTCCCAAGGCCCCTACACCAGTCCCCTACACCAGTCCCAAGGCCCCTACATCAGTCCCAAGGCCCCTACATCAGTCCCCTACATCAGTCCCAAGACCCCTACACCAGTCCCCTACACCAGTCCCAAGGCCCCTACACCAGTCCCCTACATCAGTCCCAAGGCCCCTACACCAGTCTCCCACACCAGTCCCAAGGCCCCTACACCAGTCCCCTACACCAGTCCCAAGGCCCCTACACCAGTCCCCTACACCAGTCCCAAGGCCCCTACACCAGTCCCCTACACCAGTCCCAAGGCCCCTACACCAGTCCCCTACATCAGTCCCAAGGCCCCTACACCAGTCTCCCACACCAGTCCCAAGGCCCCTACACCAGTTCCCTACATCAGTCCCCTACACCAGTCCCAAGGCCACTACACCAGTTCCCTACATCAGTCCCCTACACCAGTCCCAAGGCCACTACACCAGTCTTCTACACTAGTCCCATGGCCCCTACACCAGTCACAACCACTCACGTTTATGAAAGATACCAATACTAAGTCGCTTTTCCTTGAGCCAGTTACTAGTAGTGAAGTCCGCAACGCCCTTGCATCCCTAAAGAACAGCTCACCAGGATGGGACTCGCTAACAGCCAAAGTAATCAAAACGATTATAGATCCCCTCACCCAACCCCTAACTCATGTAATTAATCTCTCATTTAGTGAAGGGATATTTCCCGAAGAACTTAAACGTGCAAAAGTAACACCTATCCTGAAAGGGGGGGATAGTAAATTATTTACTAACTACAGACCAATTTCAATTCTTCCAACATTTTCTAAAGTGTTCGAACAGCTGATGCAGAAACGTCTAAACAACTTTATTAACAAATATGACTTACTACACAAAAACCAATTTGGTTTTAGATCAAATCACTCTACTACCTTAGCCCTTTTACTTCTGCAAGATAAACTAACAACTGCTAGGGAAATGGGACAAACTACTGTTGGTATATTTCTTGATTTCTCGAAAGCCTTCGATACGGTTGACCACGATATACTGTTTAAAAAATTAGACAGATACGGTGTAAGAGGGCTTGCTTTAACGTGGCTAAAAAGTTACCTCAATGCGAGAGAACAGTTTGTATTTTACAATAATACATCTTCGAACAGATCTCGAATAGTATGTGGAGTCCCGCAAGGTTCTGTTTTAGGTCCACTTTTATTTCTTTTATACATTAATGACTTAATGAATGTAAGTAAGCAATTGTTTGGAATCTTATTTGCAGATGATTCTAATTTCTTTATATCGGGCAAAGATATCAATAAAACGATTGAAACGCTGAATGGGGAATTAAAACACATACAGTATTGGTTACAAATTAATAAGCTTGCTCTCAATCTCGATAAAACTAAATTCATGGTTTTCAAACCCAAGCGAAAGAAAATTAGTATTCACAGCAGTGTCATCATTTCTGGCGAAACTGTTGTACAAACAACTATCACGAAATTTTTGGGAGTACAATTAGACTGTGACCTTCTGTGGAAACAACATATAGATTATATTAAAAGTAAAATGGCAAGGGCGCTTGGAATAATCACTTGTGCAAGGAAAATGTTAACCAATGACACCCTACGGATTTTATATAATTGTTTTGTGTCTCCATATCTATCATATTGTATTGAAGTATGGGGAGCTTCGTGTACTAGCTTTTTAACCCCTCTTATCGTGATCCAAAAAAAAGCAGTTCGCATATTGTCTGGAGTTAATAAATGGGCCCACTCAGCGCCGTTATTTTTAACGAATAAGATTCTCCCGCTCACATCATTATACGAGTATAGCGTTTTATTATTTATGTTTAAGCAATACAATGGATTGCAACCTCTTATAATAAAAGATTTGTTTATAAGAAATGCTGACATACATAAGTATAACACTAGAAGGTCGCAGCTATTACATGTTCCTAAGCATATGTGTCAATTGACGGAAATATCTATGAGATATAATGGGATATATATTTTTAATAAATGGTTTGGTAAGGTAAACTTTCAATCATCGCTTCACCTTTTTAAGAGAAATACTAAGAATAGTTTGTTAAATATAATTGATACGAGTAATTTAACTAATGTTAATTTGATGTGTAACTAGCCATCACAATATAATCATATATGTTACTGAGTTAATAGAAAGAAAGAACTATTATAGTGCAACGATTGGGCCAAATCGATATTATCTAGATTGCTGTACTACCGCTCCATGTTCCTGTTTTTTGTTGTTGTTTTGAGTTATTTTTTTTATTTATTTTTAATTTTTTTTATTTATTTTTTGAGCGAATAAACCTCGGCTTCTGCTACTTGCCAACCAGTTCTGTATTATCTTGATTTGTGTACTCTTCATGGCAATAAAGATTATTATTATCAACTCCAGTCCCCTACACCTCTACACCAGTCCCCTACACCAGCCCCCTACACCTCTACGCCAGTCCCCAGTCCCCTACACCAGCCACCTACACCTCTACACCAGTCCCCAGTCCCATACACCAGCCCTCTACACCACTACACCAGCCCAGTCCCCTACACCATGGACCAGTCACAACTCCAGTCCCCTACACCTCTACACCAGTCCCCTACACCAGCTCTCTATACCTCTACACCAGTCCCCAGTCCCCTACACCTCTACACCAGTGCCCTACACCAGCCCTCTACACCACTACACCAGTCCCCAGCCCGCCGCTCCGCCCGTCCCGCGTCCCGCTTACTGTCTCCTCTTCCAGTCCTCAACGGGTTCCGATTCCAAGCGCACTGATGCGGGATTACTGGTCCCTCCCTTCCTTCTCCAGGTCAGACTCTATAGACGCTGGGTCGCCAGCCCGGTGATGGAACAAACTCTTACCACCCCCCCCCCCCCGCCCCCCGCACGCCCGTCCGCCACCCGCCACCCCCCGCCGCCCGCCCGCCAGGGGCACCCATATATAGCAGCTTACACCCCTATGCATTCCGGGGGGAGGGGGAGGGTGCCACATATCACAGCTCTCACCGCGTATTAACCCTGAAGGAAATCTTGACCGGTGTCCCTCCCTCTTTTCGCTGACCTCTTTAACGCGCTGGAGGTCAATTGACAATCTCCTATATATGCATTTCTAGGACCCAGACGATGCTATAGCTTTTTGTGTCCGCGGACATAAATTTCCTTCAATATATGCACCAGTTGTCTTAATGGCGGATAAAACCGGCCAAGATTGTGGTCGGCCAAGACGATAGATCGGTCTTTGCCCAGACAAATTACGCAGCGTTCTGCTTTAACATGGCCATTTGAACGGAAGTGACTCCAGGGACTTATTTTATCCCGCAACCCGTTGCCATGGTAACATCGCTAATCTTTTCGGAGGGAATTCCTCGCATGGGCTCTAATCCAATACCGCCTCCCCCTCTTCTCCCTCCCTCCCCCCCTCCCCCTCTCTTACCCCAACCAGCTTGCCTCCAATCCTACTTCGGTCCCATGCCAACCCTCCTCTTCCCAACCGCCCCACCATCTCCCTCTGCCCCTTAAATCTATCGCTGTTAGCCCTCTCATTTCCTGGCTACAGAATACTAACCGCCTGCCCTGCCCTCCCCCCCCCCTCCCCTCCTCCCGGACACCCTCTCCTCCCCCCACCCCCGACTTCCACCCGCGGGGAGCCTCTGGTGTCAGCCCCACCCCTGCAGTGCTCTTGGCGTGGCGTAGTGAGGCACACAGCAGATCAATACTATGATCCCCGGGCAGGGTGGCCCGGAGTTACCCCCTCAAATGGCGGTTTAAATAGCTACATCGTAGGATGTTTTTCGTCTCCTTCGTCTTGCAAAAACATTCGGGTGCGATGTACAGAAAGGAGGATCTGCCTTTCAAGAGGACAATAATGTCCAAATCTGTTCCCCTTTCCCCATTGTGAAGTGTGCATAAAGACATCAACATTGACAAAATATATCACTCCCATAGACGTTGCGATATTTTTGTCATGTCGTTGTCAAGATACGCAATGTATAATTGTCAAAGAATCCACGGCTGAAAATGTCCTATATTTCTGAAACAATTCACTGAAACAATAATTTAATCCGTATTTTACTTTCGTATTTATATCAATGACTTGTTTCTATCCAGAAAACATCATATGTAAAACTTAAAGGGTAGGGGATGGGGAAAGGTGGGAATTTCAAGTAGATTTTGACGGCAGAGCTATATATCATATTTCTAAGTTGATGTTGGTTGACATCCAAGAGAGATCGTTATTGAATGACAAGAGGAAGACACAATTTTATATTTTGCGTGGGTAACGGCTCAAAAATGAAAGAGACATTACTCAGAAATGGGCGCCATTTCGGCTCGTTTCCGCGCCAGAAACTGGCGTCACGTGACTCATTTACCGCGAGCCTGCCATCGCTATGGGCCATGATAATGGCCGCCGGCTTGGGCCCGCGAGCACGACGACTTAGCTCTGTAAATGTGGCAACGTGTATCTCACCGCCGACCCGTGAGGGTTGAATGGTTCGCTGGGCACCCCTGGGACTCGGAGATGAACGGGAGTCCCTCATGCAGGGGTTGAGCACCGGCCACTGGGCCGTTATAGCCGGACAGAGCCATTCCAAACCGCCATTTCTGTGTTTCGGAGAGGGTGGTACAATGCCGTGCATCTGGCCACGGCCAGGTTTCGTGCGCCCTGCTAGGCGATACAGAGTTAACGGCAGCGTTTATAGCCTTTGTCGGATGCGAGAGTTTTGTTTTTGGTCGAAAAAAAAATGAGGAGAGGCCATGTTAAACGTGGCGTCCAGTCGTTTCATGTAAATGTACAGAAAAAGACGTGAATTTGATGAAAATGCTGTTAGGCCGAGGTAGCTAAAACAAAGCGGCCATATATAGAAAATGATACATTTTTTAGTAAATGTCTTTCAACAGCGATAACAAATTAAATTCATTGTGGAACGTTAAAGTTAAGCAACATTAAAATTTGATTTGACACTGGGATGGAATTCCTCGTCGTAATAAGGGCCCGACAAGGAAGTTGTTGAATAATTAAATTTTACCTGGCATGGCACATTCAGTAAAGAAATTAGAGTGAAGACTTAATAAGCCTCATGTTCATCCCACATAACGAGTCGAACCCTTGCACTGTGAGGGAGCTATACGGTGCTATATTGTCGCATAGCATTAATTTCCAGATTTGAAAATGGTCCCTACAAAACCTTGTGAAGTGGGTGAAAATGATATATATCTCCTGCAATATTTCTAATCTACTGAAACAATGATTAAAAAAAAAACCGTATTTGATATTCGCAGTTAAAGCATGGACTTGTTATTTCCCAACACGTCATATGTAAAACTTAAAGAGTTGGCATTGGGGAAAGGTGGGGAGTTCATTTACATTTGACGGCAGGGCTATATATGTTTCTATATTGCTGTTGTACTTGTGCTAAATAACATTGCTACTTCAGGCACTTCAGTTACTAAATGATTCGCAGTGTTGTAAATCAATATAATTTTCTGTTAAGATGTACAGTAATGGTACCGTGAGTGCTGTGAAAATGGATAATATAACAATAGCACGAGCAATTGGCCCGACGTCAAGCTAACTGCAGCCAATTGTCATTATCCACCCGAGGCCACGAGGTGCCTGACAACTGTTTTGTTTTGTTTTTCTCGGTTCGTCAGAAATACAAACAACAAGAATCGCACGATTCAAGGCTCAGACAAAGCTGCAATGCACAAAATTCCTTGTTTTCCATCTATAACGAAACATGCATGGATGTGTTTTTGAATTGCCCTGAAGACTGTGGCTTTCGGCAATCAAATCCTGTGCAAATGGAGGTCGAGTGTTAATGCTTTATTCCCGTAAATAGCGGACCATACGAGTGTGACGAACAATGGTGGTCTGCCTTCTAACCCTTTCGGTCCGCGTCAGGTCCATGGCGCTAACCACACCTGAGGGTCCATAGGGCCGCTCGCCGCTCCCCATGTCGACAGACCGACGCGACATTCATTAAGTAATGTGTGTGTGGAGTGATGCATAGGAAGTCCATTGTGTGTGTGGGTAATAATACCACTGTCCTCGCTGGCTGAGACAAAACCATGGATATCCCTACCCCCCCCCGCCCCCTCCGCACCACCACCCCCCCTCCCCCCCACCCACACACACCTGGGACTGATGAGGTGCGGGCCAGTCAGTCTGACTTGTCAAGTTTGATCGCTCTGCGAGTCATTGCCGCATACTTCTCCAAAGGTTAGCGCCGCTCCATACGGCCATGCCTCATCCAGGCACAAGCTGCCTATGCCTGCTCTAGGAAAATGCCCTCCTCTACCTTTCCCTCCTCTCTATTGTGACGTCAATCGGCCCCGGAAGTGTGCGACCCACGTGACGTCACAGAGCCCATTATCTCGTAAAATGCCACCACGTGTCGCCGGTTACGTATGGGGGTCCTAAACAAAGCGGGCACCCCCCCCCCTCCCACTCCTTCCCTTCCCCCACCCCTCCTCCTCTCATCTCCCCTACCGCTCACCCCCTCCTCTATCATCAGCGCCTGGCCAGCCGCCCACCCTCCTCTTTACCCACCTCCTGGCCCTATGGGACGTCCTTCTCGCCGCCCCCCCCCCCCACATGCCAGCATCAGATGACCCCCCATCAGTCGACCATTTCCCTTTCAATCTCCCACGTTGTTGGCGTCCATTCTTGTTATCAAGTTTTCTTCCCTCGAACGAAATCATTTCGGCGTAGGGCGCCCTCTCGCGGGCTGAAATCAGCGCCGGAAGGAGGCAACTGGATCGCGAGAGGGACGCTGGGGTGGGGAAGGGGAAGGGCGGGGGGGGGGGGTGTGTGAAGCACTGTCCTCAACAGTAATAGTGACTTAACCACGTGGGATGACCATTCCTTAGCATCGTGGGCTGTCTCCACATCCTGAGGGGGGTGAAGCTCTCTTCTCCCTCCCTGCCCCCACCCCCCATCTCTCTCTCTCTCTCTCCCCTCTCTTTCTCTCTCCATCTTCCTCCCTCCCCACCACCCCCTCTCTATCTCCCCACCTTCTCTTTCTCTCCCCCCTCCCTCTCTTACACTCTCTCCCCCTCTCCCTCCCATTTGCTCTCTCTCCCTCTCTGGTCGATGGCACTGTGGACCATCATACCGTGAGTATCCTACTAACGTACCTCGTTTCGCCAGTATACCACCTCCCCCCCCCCACACTCACACAGCCTCACAGGCCCTTTAACATATCGAATCCCATCTCCTATAACGGGTACTAATATTCATATCCCACCAACAAACCACGAAGCTCACCCCAAAGCCCAATCCCGACCCCAACCAATATATTTCCTATTTATTTCCCTCTTGGTAGATGGCTATTTTGATGTTCGCTCAAAGGGCAATTCCCCGATTTCCATCGAGCGGCAAAGGCGTTAACCTTAACACATTTAGTAAGAGTTATCTCCTTGATTGCGCCCCTAAAGTGCCAGCTACAGGCAACATTTCGACATTATAGCTATACGGACAGCCACATTACCAGCATACTGATAGCCACGTTGACAGCCAAACTGAGTCGCATTGACAGCCACACTAACGACCACATTAACAGTCACATTGACAACCACATTGACAACCACATTGACAACCACACTGACAGCCAAATGGTCAGCCAGACAGACAAACAGTCACATTCCCTGATACCAGACTCAGAGACAGACAGTCACATTCACCGACACCGGACACACATACAGTGATATTCACATTCACCGACCCCGGACACACAGACAGACAGACAGTCACATTCCCGGACACAAAAACAACTATTAATATAACAATATCACGAGCAATTTTATTGGCCCGACGTCAAGCTAGCTGTAGCCAATTGTCATTGTCCGCCCGAGGCCGCAAGGTGCATGACGATAAGCTGTTTTGTTTTGTTTTTCTCGGTTTGTCAGAAATACAAATAACAAGTATCGCACGATTCAAGGCTCAGACAAAGCTGCAATGCACAAAATTCCTTGTTTTCCATATATGCAAATCCCACAGTTGGAGAGATGGTCTTGCTTCGTCTTATGGAGGTAAGCATTGTTTGGTATTCCGGATAATAGCATTACGAAACATGCATGGATGTGTTTTTGAATCGCCCTGAAGACTGTGGCTTTCGGCAATCAAATCCTGTGGAAATGGAGGTCGAGTGTTAATGCTTTATTCCCGTAAATAGCGGACCATACGAGTGTGACGAACAATGGTGGCCTGCCTTCTAACCCTTTCGGTCCGCGTCAGGTCCATGGCGCTAACCACACCTGAGGGTCCATAGGGCCGCTCGCCGCTCCCCCTGTCGACAGACCGACGCGACATTCATTAAGTAATGTGTGTGTGGAGTGATGCATAGGAAGTCCATTGTGTGTGTGGGTAATAATACCACTGTCCTCGCTGGCTGAGACAATACAATCGAGATCCCCCCCCCCCACCCACACACACACCTGGGACTGATGAGGTGCGGGCCAGTCAGTCTGACTTGTCAAGTTTGATCGCTCTGCCGAGTCATTGCCGCATACTTCTCCAAAGGTTAGCGCCGCTCCATACGGCCATGGCTCATACAGGCACAAGCTGCCTATGCCTGCTCTAGGAAAATGCCCTCCTCTACCTTTCCCTCCTCTCCATTGTGACGTCAATCGGCCCGGAAGTGTACGACCCACGTGACGTCACAGAGGCCATTATCTGGTAACATGCCACCACGTGGCGGTGTACCATCCCTCATGTCGCCGGTTACGTATGGGGGTCCCAAACATAGCGGGCACCCCCCCCCCCCCCCTCTCCCACTGCTCCCCTTCCCACACCCCTCCTCCTCTCATCTCTCCTACCCCTCATCCCCCCTCCATCATCAGCGCCCGGCCAGCGCCCACCCTCCTCTTTACCCACCTCCCGGCCCTTTGGGACGTCCTTCTACCCCCCCCCCCCCGCCACATGCCAGCATCAGATGACCCCCATCAGTCGACCATTTCCCTTTCAATCTCCCACGTTGTTGGCGTCCATTCTTGTTATCAAGTTTTCTTCCCTCGAACGAAATCATCTCGGCGTAGAGCGCCCTCTCGCGGGCTGAAATCAGCGCCGGAAGGAGGCAACTGGATCGCGAGGGGGACGCTGGGGCGGGGAAGGGGAAGGGGTGGGGGCTGTGAAGAAACTGTCCTCAACAGTAATAGTGACTTAACCACGTGGGATGACCATTCCTTAGCCTCGTGGGCTGTCTCCACATCCTGAGGGGAGTGGAGCGCTCTTCTCCCTCCCGCCCCCCCACCCCCATCTCTCTCTCTCCCTCTCCCCTCTCTTTCTCTCTCCATCACTCCATCTCCCTCCCTCCCCACCACCCCCTCTCTGTCTCCCCACCTACTCTTTCTCTCTCCCCCCCCCCCTCTCTTTCACTCTCCTCCCCCTCTCCCTCCCATTTGCTCTCTCTCCCTCTCTGGTCGATGGCACTGTGGACCATCATACCGTGAGTATCCTACTAACGTACCTCGTTTCGCCAGTATACCACCTCCCCCCCCCACACTCACACAGCCTCACAGGCCCTTTAACATATCGAATCCCATCTCCTATAACGGGTACTAATATTCATATCCCACCAACAAAACCACGAAGCTCACCCCAAAGCCCAATCCCGACCCCAACCAATATATTTCCTATTTATTTCCCTCTTGGTAGATGGCTATTTTGATGTTCGCTCAAAGGGCAATTCCCCGATTTCCATCGAGCGGCAAAGGCTTTAACCTTAACACATTTAGTAAGAGTTATCTCCTTGATTGCGCCCCTAAAGTGCCAGCTACAGGCAACATTTCGACATTATAGCTATAGGGACAGCCACATTACCGGCATACTGATAGCCACGTTGACAGCCAAAATGAGTCGCATTGACAGCCACACTAACAACCATATTTCCAGACAGTCATATTCACCGACCCCGGACACACAGACAGACAGTCACATTCACCGACCCCGGACACACAGAGAGACAGTCACATTCACCGACCCCAGACACACAAACAGACAGTCACATTCACCGACCCCGGACACACAGACAGACAGTCACATTCACCGACCCCGGACACACAGACAGACAGTTACATTCACTGACCCCGGACACACAGACAGACAGTCACATTCACCGACCCCGGACACACAGACAGACAGTCACATTCACCGACCCCGGACACACAGACAGACAGTCACATTCACCGACCCCAGACACACAGACAGACAGTCACATTCACCGACCCCAGACACACAGACAGACAGTCACATTCACCGACCCCGGACACACAGACAGTCAGTCACATGCACCGACCCCGGACACACAGACAGAGAGTCACGTTCACCGACCCCGGACACACCGACAGACAGTCACATTCACCAATCCCGGACACACAGACAGACAGTCACATTCACCGACCCCGGACACACCCCGGACACACAGACAGACAGTCACATTCACCGACCCCGGACACACCCCGGACACACAGACAGACAGTCACATTCACCGACCCCCGACACACAGACAGACAGTCACATTCACCGACCCCGGACACACAGACAGACAGTCACAGTCACCGACCCCGGACACACTCCGGACACACAGACAGTCACATTCACCGACCCCGGACACACAGACAGACAGTCACATTCACCGACCCCGGACATACAGACAGACAGTCACATTCACCGACCTCAGACACATAGACAGACAGTCACATTCACCGACCTCAGACACACAGACAGACAGTCACAATCACCGACCCCGGACACACAGACAGACAGTCACATTCACCGACCCCGGACACACAGACAGACAGTCACATCCGCCGACCTCAGACACACCGACAGACAGTCACATTCACCGACCCCGGACACACAGACAGACAGTCACATTCGCCGACCCCGGACACACAGACAGTCACATTCACCGACCTCAGACACACAGACAGACAGTCACATTCACCGACCCCAGACACACAGACAGACAGTCACATTCACCGACCCCGGACACACAGACAGACAGTCACATTCACCGACCCCGGACACACAGACAGACAGTCACATTCACCGGCACCGGACACACAGACAGACAGTCACATTCACCGACCCCGGACACACAGACAGACAGTCACATTCACCGGCACCGGACACACAGAGAGACAGTCACATTCACCGACCCCGGACACACAGACAGACAGTCACATTCACCGGCACCGGACACACAGACAGACAGTCACATTCGCCGACCCCGGACACACAGACAGACAGTCACATTCACCGACCTCAGACACACAGACAGACAGTCACATTCACCGACCCCGGACACACAGACAGACAGTCACATTCACCGACCCCGGACACACAGACAGACAGTCACATTCACCGACCTCAGACACACAGACAGACAGTCACATTCACCGACCCCGGACACACAGACAGACAGTCACATTCACCGGCACCAGACACACAGACAGACAATCACATTCGCCGACCCCGGACACACAGACAGACAGTCACATTTCCCGACCCCGGACACACAGACAGACAGTCACATTCGCCGACCCCGGACACACAGACAGACAGTCACATTCACCGGCACCGGACACACATACAGACAGTCACATCCACCGACCCCGGACACACAGACAGTCACATTCACCGACCCCGGACACACAGACAGAGCCGGATAATGGCCGCCAGTGTGTCTCTTGTGGTTGACTGTAGGTTTTGGCGGAGTCTCTTGTTCCAGATTGCGTAAGCACCTTTTTCGATAATAGTTACTATTTTCAACGTCCTTGAGCAGTGAGGGGCAAACCGCGGGGAGGGGGTGGGTGTAAGCTCAGAGCGGGTGGGGCGGGGTGTGGGCCCTGGGGGAAAAGGGGCGGAGGGTCATTTGACGTGGCAACTGGAGATTTCAGTTTTGCCTTTACTTCCTCTCCCTGCCGTGAGGGGATGTGCAGTCAGAGATTAACCCACAGCTCGTCAGTGCCTTATTTCCGCCGTCGCCCGCCCACCAATCTCCAATCGCCACCGATAGGCGGCAGGTCTTCTTCCTTTGTCGAGTACAACGCCTTCACCGCGGTGGCTCCCTCTAACGACGGTTAGAAGAGGGCTCTTTGTGCCGGCAGGAGGCCGGAGTCGCAGCAGCAGCAGCAGCAGCAGCAGAGGCGCAGGCACCAGGTCGGTTGGCAGGAGCTATAGTCTTGAAGAAACTGGTCGGCCGTCGGGAAATGGGCGGCAAACGAAGGATATTAGTGGTGGCCAGCCGCAGAAGGTCAACACGTTTACCACGGGGCTCCCCAAACCAGCCAAGATAAATGGAAGGGATCGTCGAGGATGCCACGGTTGCCATGGTTACCGCAGGCCTCGCCGCAGTTCCCCCCCGCCTGGTCCCCGAGCTCGGCTCAGCTCAAGCCGTCACTGGCCCGTCCCCATCCCAACCGACCCTACTACCACAACCAACCCCACCCTCCCGCCCCTAGTCCCCGGGTAAGGATGGGTGGTCACATGGGGAGGGGGACGAGAGGATGTGGAAGGGTATATTGGAAGGGAGAGGGAACGAGGATGGGGGTGGGGGGGGGGGGTGGAGGTGGCAGCGGAGAAGGTTGGCTGAGAGGATAAGGAGGGGAAGGGGTGGGGATAGGGTGGCCCAGACCACCGGGGTTTGACAGCGCAAGCGGGTGTGGAGCAGGGAGACGGAATGGGGTGGGAGGGGGTGGCAGGCAAGGATGAGAATCGGGAGGATGGATGTTGTTGTCTGGACGAAGCGACAGCGGGGCAGGGTGGGGGTATGGTGAGGGGGTCAGGAAGGACTTATTAATAGACACGACGCGATAGGGGTTGACGGTGGACAGGGGGAGGTATAGCGTGAAGGTGGGGGCCATGGTCAGAGATCCCCAGCACGATGGGGGGGGGGTGTGAGGGGGGGGGCCATGGTGACAGAGGGCCACAGCACGATGGGGGGTGTTGTGAGGATGGGGGTCCTGGTGACAGAGGGCCACAGTACGATGGGGGGTGTTGTGAGGATGGGGGTCATGGTGACAGAGGGCCACAGTACGATGGGGGTGATGTGAGGGTGGGGGGCATGGTGACAGAGGGCCACAGCACGATGGGGGGTAATTGAGGGTGGGGGGCATGGTGACAGAGGGCCACAGTACGATGGGGGGTGTTGTGAGGATGGGGGTCATGGTGACAGAGGGCCACAGTACGATGGGGGTGATGTGAGGGTGGGGGGCATGGTGACAGAGGGCCACAGCACGATGGGGGGTAATTGAGGGTGGGGGGCATGATGACAGAGGGCCACAGCACGATGGGGGGTAATTGAGGGTGGGGGGCATGGTGACAGAGGGCCACAGCACGATGGGGGGTAATTGAGGGTGGGGGGCATGGTGACAGAGGGCCACAGCACGATGGGGGGTAATTGAGGGTGGGGGGCATGGTGACAGAGGGCCACAGCACGATGGGGGGTAATTGAGGGTGGGGGGCATGGTGACAGAGGGCCACAGCACGATGGGGGGTAATTGAGGGTGGGGGGCATGGTGACAGAGGGCCACAGCACGATGGGGGGTAATTGAGGGTGGGGGGCATGGTGACAGAGGGCCACAGCACGATGGGGGGTAATTGAGGGTGGGGGGCATGGTGACAGAGGGCCACAGCACGATGGGGGGTAATTGAGGGTGGGGGGCATGGTGACAGAGGGCCACCGTACGATGGAGTATGATGTGAGGTTGGGGGATGGTCATACCGAGCCACAGCACGATGGGAGGGGGATGAGGGTGGGGGCCATGGTCACAGAAGGTCACAGCACGATGGGGGGGGGGGGGTGATGTGAGGGTGGGGGCCATGGTCACAGAAGGTCACAGCACGATGGGGGGGGGGTGATGTGAGGGTGGGGGCCATGGTCACAGATGGCCACAGCACGATGGGAGGGGGATGAGGGTGGGGGCCATGGTCACAGCACGACGGGTGTGTTTGGGTAGCTCACCAAGGGCCAGGTTGTGCGTGATCCCCAGCCGACAGACAACTCCGTGGCTTCAATTATAATCCCCTCCCCCCTTCCATCTCCCGGTCCCACCTCCCCAGTCTTTAAGCGGGAGGCGATACCCCTGGACTGTGTACAGTGTATGCACGACCAAGATGGCTCCTTGTTGGTTTAGACGACACCCACTTCCAGCAGCGGCCTCTACACACCCCCACCCCCCCCCCCGCAGCATATCCATACCCCCAGCCGCGCCATGTCCCCAGCCATCTCCATCACCAACCCGTCTCCAACCCGTCTCCAACCCCGTCTCCAGCGTCCCCAACCCGTCTCCAACCCGTCTCCAACCGTCTCCAACCCGTCTCCAACCTGTCTCCACCGTCTTCAATTCGTCCCCAACCCGTCTCCAACCCGTCTCCAATCTGTCCCAACCCGTCTCCACCGCTCCCAACCAGTTTCCAACCTGTCCACATTGTCTCTAACCCGTCTCCAACCCGTCTCCAACCGGTCTCCACCATCTCGAATCCGTCCCCAACCCGATTCCAACCCGTCTCAAATCCATCTCCAACCCGTCCTCAACCCGTCCCCAACCCGCCTGCACCGTTCCCAACCCGTTCCCAACCCGTCTCCAACCTGTCTCCAACCCGTCTCCAACCCGTCCCCAACACGTCTCCACCGTCCCCAACCCGATTCCAACCCGTCTCAAATCCATCTCCAACCCGTCCCCAACCCGTCTGCACCGTCTCCAACCCGTCCCAAACCGTCTCCAAACCGTCTTCAATCCGTCTCCAACCTGTCTCCAACCCGTCTCCAAACCGTCCCCAACACGTCTCCACCGTCCCCAACCCGTCTCCAACCAGTCTCCAACCAGTCTTCAACGTTCTCAACCCGTCTCCAATCCGTCTCCAACCCGTCTCCAACCCCGTTGGAGACAACGTTCCCAACAACGTCTGCAACCCGTTTTCAACCCGTCTTCAACCCGTCTCCAACCCGTCTCCAACCCGTCTCCAACCCGTCTTCAACGTTCCCAACCCGTCTCCAACCCCGTTGGAGACAACGTTCCCAACAACGTCTGCAACCCGTCTCCAACCCGTCTCCAACCCGTCTCCAACCCGTCTCCAACCCGTCTCCAAAACCGTCATCAAGCCGATTCCAGTCTGTCTGTCTCCATCACCACCCGACCCCCTTGCCCGCTCCCAATCGGTTCCCCCCAATCCGCAACCGGTCTCCAGACGCCCACCCTCCCCCCCGCCACCCCCATCACACACCCCCACACACACCGACCCTACCCGTGTTACCTTTCACTTACTTACCCACCCACCCACTCTCCCGACCGCCCCCGCAGCTACCACTCTGCCCACAGACACAAACCCGATCCCTCCCAGCATTGGGAGTCCTTAATTGCTTGTCGCTCTATATGGAGCATTGGTTCCTTGCCGGGGACTCTACACACAGCTACCGGCCAGACCCTTATACCTTACTCAAATTTCCGATGCCCAACTACTCCCATTTACCCCCTCCTTACCACCCTCAAGCAGGACGCATGCTTCCCGGCTTCACAAAAGGCCGTCTCCCCCATTTACACCCATCCGCCTCCCACCCTCTTCCCCAACCCCCCAACACCCCACCATCGGTCGTCCGCCACGTTACCACTCTCAGTCCGTACCTTCCCAATGGTGCTGCCCCGACCGCCCCCCCCCCACTCCCCCCTCCCCCCACAGTCCCTCCCTCGGGGACATCTCTTCTTCCCCAATTTACCCATTTCCTACCACAAAAGACCAGCGTCTCTATAGCGGGCATAGAAGCGACTGGGACAAACGCGGATGTGCACGGCGAGGGGAAAGAGAGACTGGGAGAGGGAAAGACAGAGGGGGGGGGGGGGGAGGGCAAGGGGAGAGGGGGACAGAGCGAATGAATACAGCAATGTGAAGGGGAGACTGAGTGAGTGAGAGAAGAAAAAGGTGGGGGTGAGATGGTGGGGGTCGGGTAGGAGGGGGCGGGGGGGGGGGGGGTAACTCTCCCGTTTGACCGCGCTACATCATTATAGACCTCTTATCTCGGTTCCTGAATAGCGATTAATTATTCTCGACCGGTTTTACCTCGTACCTTTTGACACCGCTGATGAAATAAATGCGTAATGGAAGGTCTGGAGTAACGCTAATGCGATAATAATGCAAAAAAAAAGATTAAATTAACAAAATACTAAAAGTATAATATTCACATCATCAGAGGCGGCTGGGCGCCCCTCCCCCCCCCCCCTTCCCCTTCCGCCCTTCCATCCCTTTCAATCCCCCTGCCCCCTTTCACAAGCCCTGCGTCGACATACCCTGCATGGTCCTGGCCTCACTCCCTCGAGACATATAACAAACACGCAATATTTGCTGACATCAAATGGGCAATTTAATTAAAACCTTATTCAGTGGAATTCTATCCCGACGTGTAATTAATTCCGTGCATAAAAAAAGAAACCTGTTTTTTGGGGTTCGGGTCTGCTTTAAGCGGCCGCGGCGATTCGGAACCCGGGGAGGAAAATGGATTTTGAAAGTTAATAGGCGTGGTTATTTATGCCAGCAACTAGCCAGCTATCGAGGGGCAGCAAGTGATTAACTCGAGAATAAGGCAGCCTCTTATGGTGGTGGGGCAATCCGTGGCTCCATATGGAAGGTTAGGTGTCCATATACGTTGCCATGGATACAGAAGGGGTGAAGACCAGTGTGTTTCAAACTAGGGGAATATTGCTAAACACTTGACGTTGAGCGAACGGTAGATTTACATACAAAAACTTAGTTTTCTCCTTTTTTTCCTGATCGGAAAAAAAGTAATCTTTGACATATGCTGCATTATTGTGAAAATAATAACGTTAAATAAACATCAATAGATTTTAACGTTACAACTTTAAATCCTTTTATTAATAGCGAAAACAAATTTTGTAGATTAATACGTCCCACCTCCGGCCATAGCTATTTTTAACATTGTGGTCTGGTGTATGCCTCATTTTCGCCCTTGTATTACCCTTCCAGTGGCGGTTACAGAGAGGGGACGGGGCCCCCGGTTACTGGAAAATATGTGAGTAAAAGGCACGCATCCCCCTTTTCTTTGAATATTGTATCAAGGTCTCACCATATAAAATAAAACTGCAAAATCTTGGATCCGCCACTGTCCTTATCTCCTTGGAGCGTCGAGTCTTGCCACATCTGCGTTTCACTGTTGCGCTAGTACTTACGATGAGGCTATTTATTTGTGGACACACAAATGGGTAACCAAATTCTAAAGCAATATATCACCTTTTTTACTGGTAGATTTAGTAATTTGTTATATATTTAGAAAATTTACGGCATATTTAGTGACATATTTCGCCCCATGCATGTGTGTGACAGCACAAGAGGATTAAAAGCCATATTAACGTGCAACGCTATTACCACTAGGTAATACAAACAAATTAATTTATTACAATAAATGAATTAGGATATTCTCAGCCTTCTACATCTATATATATATATGTAAGATGTCTGTCTCCGTTAGTGGCACAATAGGCTTGGCAACGGAATCTATAAGTTTGGTTTAAACATATTTTTATTTTGCAATTGGGTAACAGGGAGTGCCTATACAGATCCCGCTTGCTTACATATGATGCACAAGTAACGAGCAGAACATTAATCAATCTCAAACATACACATCAATGACATTCGATGATATTGAAGGGGCAACACATTATCTCCTAAAGCGACAATGACTTTAATGACAGGCTTGGGCTTGACGTGTGTGCCATGTATCATTTGCCATTAATTATCCCAGGGGGCTTCCTGATCCGCTCGGGTCGTTGCCTGCAGACAACCCAGGCGGCTAATCCCCGTATCGCCTGTCCTTTCACTCAGGCAAACATACCGTGCGTCAATAGCATGTCAATAAACATGTCAATACAAAAGTAGCACAATATGGCTGTGTCTTTGCATGCCACAGGTAGGCTATGGCTCAGAGCGACATATGAAGTACACATTAGTATGACGTCACCAGAATGGGTGGTCTTTTTGACACGGTATAATGGGATAATGGTCTCATTAGAACACATTCATGGTTCCTTCATGACCCTGTTCACCGGAACAGTACATACTGGAAGTATATTCAAAGGAATTCTGGCACACCAAGGAGTCGCCATGACGATAAAAGCAATGCTATATAATTCACACGTTTTAGTCTGCAGCATTAAAGTGATGTATTTGGTCTAGGTGACGGAGCGGTTATTCATTGTTAAATGAAAAATTGTTGGCTTACTGTCATGCTTGCTGTTAATATTTCTTTCTTTAAAGTGGCGTCATCAAACAATATTCTAAGAAAGTGGCACGAAATTTATTTGCTATTTCGCAAGTAATTTATTTTCTTTGGAACGCGTTAGCTCCCCCCGGGGGCTCGACAAATACAAGACATAAATTCATCCGCAGATGGTTTCGGCGTGGACAGGACGGATCATTCTTTATCTGCCACACCCCGGCCAAACGATGATAGGGATAGCAGGAAAAATACGCAAATATATAAAAAGTGTAAAGCCAAAAATACAGAGCTGGATGGAACAGCTAGCCCACACCATTCAGTTAGGCTGATAAATGAATGGCGTGTTCGCCTGTCGCCGCTGCGAACGAGGCTGGACCGGAAATGACGTAGGAGACTGGTGCATGTCGGGATTCCATAAACAAGCGGAAATGGCCTGGTCGGCCATGGCTATAGCTCAGAACCGGGAACTCAGAGCCCTCTGCAGGTAAATCAATGCAATGGCTGAGAGTGGGGGGGGGGGGGGGTCTTTGACTTCTCGCCCCTCGCTGATGATCTGCCGGATGGAATGATGTAGAGTGAACAGGACTGAAGAAGAAGGCCACTTACACTGCCCATACACATACTTAGGCCGACGAGAAGTAGCAATTAATCCGCGACCCACAAATATATCCACACCGATGTCGTGCAGGGGGAGGAGGGTGGGGGTGATATGGGTTGCAGCAGGGGGAGGCCGGGTGGGGTAATCTGGGGTGCAGGGGGAGGAGGGTGGGGTGATATGGGGTACACAAGGAGGAATGTGGGGTCATGTGGGGTGCAGGAGGAGGAAGTGGGGTGATATAGGATGCAGGAGGAAGAGGGTAGGGGATATGGGGTACAGGGAGAGGAGGGTGGGGTCATATGGGGTTTTAGTTAATAACATTTATTTAATTTACCAATTGAACAGTAAACACGGAAGTCGTCTGGGTGGTTGTGCTAAATATATGACTAGTATAGTATGGTGTGGTACTTGCTTGTCACGAAACCTTAAAGGGAACCGCCAGCCTGGCCTCTAACGCTGCTTTACCGATTCATATAATACCCAATTGTCTATCCTCCAAATTACAGATTTTTTCCTCTTGTCTATAGCTCACAATAATATTTTGAAGTGACCGCCGGGCACGAATTCGCCGCCTACCCAGGCGGCAGCCCTTTTTGGAGGTGTGTCCGCGATTGACCAACCAGGAGGCGATACTCTAATTTATTTAAGCCGGAAATTGCGCCTATTGTGTGCGCAAAACAAGAGCGCGTGACCATCGCTAACATAAAGAGCTGCGATTCTAACTCCAATCATGGCATTGTTGCGGAGTCAATCGTCGCAAGACGCATGTCAATTTGTTTGGATGGTACATTTCTATTAAACACTAAGATCATGTTCTACTACGCGGCTTGGAACTGCCGCTGTTCATCTGTAAATCGCGGCCCTGATCTCTCTCCCCGCGAGTGATAACATAAGGCGGTGCCACATGAATGGTCACAATACGCGTCACTGCTACCGGCAAAATGGCGCTCTGCTTGACATTGCTGGGGGCGGGTTGTCTTAATTTTTTTCTCCTTACCAGTCGGCCGAAACGAAGCGTTAACACTCGCCAATTTAAATTAAGATGTAAACTTTCGGTTCAGATCGCGATTAAATTAGGTTGGACACCCGCTTTAACAAACTTTGGCATAAATTCTGAACTATAAATAATTTATATTGCCTTGTGACGTGAATGCAGGTTGCGGTTTAACCGTTGAGCATGCTTATCATTGAAACGTTCAGGATGCTCGTTCATGGTTTATCTAAATAAGGACTGATTGATTGGTAGCTTTGAGAAAGGAGAATATTAGGATTTAGGTCTTAGAAGTCTCTTTTGGTGTCAAGAGCTGGACTTTAACACATGACGCATTCCTAGTAGTCACCAATACAATGATGACGTCACGGCCACCTTCTGGGTGAAGTGACTCGCGTATAAATGTTAAGTTACTTACGAAACTTTAGTCATCGATGATCAAAGCTGTCATGTTTTGCACCAAGTGACGTGAATGTAGACTTTATTTTGCTTGTTGATCTTGCTATTTATAGGCAAGAGAAGCATTTATATAAATATTAATATGAATTTGAATATTTGAGAACAGACGTGAATAGTTTGTGTCAGCGAGATGCCTTCAGTGCACCAGTTTTGCAAACAGTTTGTACTCATGTAGCTTTTTGCTCGAAGCCTTCGAAAAAGTAGCAAGCGTTAAAATAATTTCAAATATTACACAGAGATGATTAAATTACGGGGATCATCGATGGGATTTTGTGCAGATTTAGCTATCAATACATAGCTGTTTCAATAAATAATAATACCTGTAATAATAATGTTACGATTGCGTCACGTGTCCAACGTGTTCTAAGCCACGCCCCACTGTGTCAGGTCCCACAACGGTCTGCATGCAGGCCGATTCAATGCATGCAATAGCAATAACAGATGGAGTTAAACACAACACACCCAAATCCAAACATAATGAAGAATGTTGCATCGGAGGTTAATATTACAGACTATAGTTGTTGCAGCCATTAGATATGGCATGCCATTTTTGGTCACATGAAGTGCTATGGACAGCACACACATAAAATCGTTTTAATTGTACCCATGATCACGTTCAGGGGTGCTGTGAACAAAACGAACAAGACGGAAAATCTACTGTGTAAATCATATACACTCACCTTCAACCGATCCAACATCTGAACTGGCAAGACATAACATATTGCTCCTAGAGATGCACAATGAAACGCAGCTTTCTTCGCCGTCCCAACCACAGGAAGCACCCTGCCAGGTGGAGATATATATCCTGGCGCTGCACAGCCAGCCCGATCATAGCGCCACCTGATGGACCCTCCGCGTGTCAAAGTCCTAAACGTGCGCGTTATGGCTATTATGCCACTTTCGCGAGACCATCGTAATCTATTTTGCATATAGATCTACATATCTCTCTTTGACTCTCAGATAACTTAACATAGAAACACAAAGGGCGCATCATTTTCTCTGAATAATACCCTCTTTATACTTAAGGATTGCTGGCGTTAATAATGAATGCTAAAATCCCGGTGGGAAGGGGGTGGGGAGGTCATGAACGGGGGTCTATCTAGGTTGGCTGGTATATCAATGGGGGTGGGGGGGGGGGGGGGCGCATGCATAGAAGCCTTCGGTGTGAGAATGTCTTGATTCGGTTCAGAGTATCATTTGTCAGCCACTGAGTAACGTAAAGTAGGCAGTTTTCCGCAGTTTCATTTTCTGCTCTGACGTTGTGCTGACAATTACCACTTCCTTAGAATATACTCAAAGTATTGAATTGCTAGAATCCAGTCATACTATTATAGCCTAATAGCGACCTGATTGGACGACTAACCCAGCGTTAGTCAATGCAAAATGTATGCCATTTGAGGCGTGGACCCTCCCCCCCCTCCTCAAGTTTTCATTGGACGCCTCCCCGGTCGTCAAAAAAAGTTTCAATATACCTGCCCCCCCCCCCTTTTCAAATTCCTGGATCCGCCCCTGATATGCGCGCATTAAGAGCCTCAAGCATAGTTCAAGGCTGTTGTCCAAGCCAAAGTCCATCAACAACACTATATCACTTCACCTACGGGCTGCTGTTATCTAGGACAGAGATCTTTATAAAGATTGAATACATTGGAAGATATCTACTGGTGTGTGCTCATGTATTCAGATAAGGTGCAGCAGGAATTTATTTTGCTGTCCTTATACGGAAGTAAAATAAAAGTTTTAACAACCAACTTCAAATATATATCCCACTTAACTCACGTACGTGCCAACCAACCGTCTCCATGTTTCCATCCTACTCCATTTGTGCTCTATGCCATGTCTCCTGACAATAATTTGCTTCGAATATTCCTCCCAAACTCAGATTTCGCGTGCCAAATGTCTACTTGACTTCTGCCCGGCGGCCAATGACATTTCCATGCTGCCCGCCACCCCGCCCCCACCCCCCCTCCCACCCATCCCGACATACACCCTCTCTCCATCACACTCAAAAACACTACCTTAATTACGGGATAAAGTGGGCCTTGAGGCATGCCCAGGCCAAACAAAGCAATCAAATGGAGTGCTATATTTTCAGGGGAATTATTACATTTGGCCTCTCGGGCGGTTCGCAATATCAGCGCAGTTGATACCACGGGCGAATCCATAATTTGGGGGAAGGGAGGGTGGGGGGTGGGGTGGAGGTAATCAACGTTGGGTGTGATGAGGGGGTGGGTGGCTGAATTTTGAGGTGGGCGATCTCTTCGAGTACTGACGACATGGGGACGGGATGGGGGCTGGTGCCGGGGGGGGGGGATATTACTTTTCGCGATCGGGGTAGATCTCCGGAGTTGATCCGCACTCAAAACGGAGTGCACTGTCCACCAATAGGGGGCCTTCCCGTTCAAAAGGGGAGGTGTGTGCGGTATGGGTTTGGGTAGGGATGGAAGTAGGGTCCAGGGACATATTTATATGCAAGTGTCCTGGATCTGTTTAGTGCATATTACCCAAATCGTTGGCCGGTCAAAATTAGGTCGCAGAATCAGGTCGATTCGTGGTACTCTCTCGTGGGTTTACGATTTAGTGTCTGTACCGAGTCTGTGTAGAGAGCTTGTTCGTCATTTACGAGTATCACCCGGTGAGTTCATCCAAGTGCATTGCCCTCCTCCTCACATTTAACACCAGAAGCCGCGTCATTATACTATCTATAGTATAGTGCGCGGGGGTAAAGACTTGTCTATTTCGATTAATGGCAGTGCCATACAAAAAGCAGAATCATTTTGCGACGCTGTATTATGTGGCTCTGATCATGGAGTACGCGGCTGAGGAAAAAACGAGGAAGGGAGAAATCGGCAACGCCTCCAGATAACAAAGGGGGAAAGTGTCCCTATTATATCGTCACGGCGGGATGCTACAGACCAACGCCACAAAACTTTCATAGGGCAATTTATTGTGTCAACAACTGCAATAAAACTGGTGCTCCTCATAAAGCGCATTATACAGGCCCTGGCTGAGGGTGTTACGTGCAGAGTAGTTTTAGACAGAGACGCTAGTCACGAAGGGGAGCGGGGTGGGGTGGGGGGGGGGATCTATCACCCACGCTAACATATTCGGACTTTATTTACTAGCTGACGCATGCTGACAGGTCATCAGATATAAACATAGGATACAATGTTAAATTCACGTCTCGTGGATAAACGTGAGCTTTGTCACCTCAACTTCATCCGAGCTGATAAGAAAAAAGGACCTGCATGATCCACAAGTTGTGCTGTCTACCATAGTTCTTTGTGCGCTCACGCTGCTTCTGTTACCAAGCGACTGTCACCCAGAACACAACTAGCGAATCCCCCCTGGCTCTTGGCACTGTTTATAGGCCAGAAGCCCTCCTCCTGTAAGGTCATGCACTGCCATGTGGATGGGTAGACCAGGTAACATATTCAGCTCAAGGCTAAACTATTGTCCAGTAACGGACAAAATAATGATGATGATGCGTATTCCATTCGTGCTACTTTATGTTACAGAGAAGACATATCTTACTTCTTACTCATCGAAATAAACATTACGTACCCCAACACTATGTGGAGATAGACCCGTCGCGTTCTGAGAACGAGATGCGAACAGAAACTGACAGGTAGGTAAGTGTTCGTTTTCGTAAAACTATTTGCGAGACGCAAGTTCGGGATTGACATTTTAATTGACGGCTTAGATCATGACAAGACTTCAGATAGGAACGTCTGCCAGATGCTCTCTTCGTTGCATGTCTGCTTCGCCCCATGCCGTCTTCGCCCCATGTCCGCTTCGTCCCATGCTCTCTTCGCCCCATGTCCGCTTCGTCCCATGCTCTCTTCGCCCCATGTCCGCTTCGTCCCATGCTCTCTTCGCCCCATGTCCGCTTCGTCCCATGCTCTCTTCGCCCCATGTCCGCTTCGTCCCATGCTCTCTTCGCCCCATGTCCGCTTCGTCCCATACTATCTTCGCCCCATGTCCGCTTCGTCCCATACTATCTTCGCCCCATGTCCGCTTCGTCCTATACTCTCTTCGCCCCATGTCCGCTTCGTCCCATGCCCTCTTCGCCCCATGTCCGCTTCGTCTCATACTATCTTCGCCCCATGTCCGCTTCGTCTTATGCTCTCTTCGCCCCATGTCCGCTTCGTCCATGCTCTCTTCGCCCCATGTCCGCTTCGTCCATGCTCTCTTCGCCCCATGTTCGCTTCGTCCATGCTCTCTTCGCCCCATGTCCGCTTCGTCTTATGCTCTCTTCGCCCCATGTCTACTTCGTCCCATGCCCTCTTCGCCCCATGTCCGCTTCGTCCCATACTATCTTCGCCCCATGTTCGCTTCGTCCCATACTATCTTCGCCCCATGTTCGCCTCGTCCCATGCCCTCTTCGCCCCATGTCCGCTTCGTCCATGCTCTCTTCGCCCCACGTCCGCTTGGTCCCATGCTCTCTTCGCCCCACGTCCGCTTCGTCCCATGCTCTCTTCGCCCCACGTCCGCTTCGTCCCATGCTCTCTTCGCCCCACGTCCGCTTCGTCCCATGCTCTCTTCGTCCCATGTCCGCTTCGCCCGATACTCTTTTCGTTCCATGTCCGCTTCGTTTTATGCTTTCTTCGCCCCATGTCCGCTTCGTCCCATGCTCTCTTCGTCCCATATCCGCTTCGTCCATGCTCTCTTCGCCCCATGTCCGCTTCGTTCCATGCTCTCTTCGCCCCATGTCCGCTTCGTCCCTAGTCCGCTTCGCCCGATACTCTTTTCGTTCCATGTCCGCCTCGCTTCATACTTTCTTCGCCCCATGTCCGCTTCGTCTTATGCTCTCTTCGCCCCATGTCCGCTTCGTCCCATGCTCTCTTCGCCCCATGTCCGCTTCGTCCATGCTCTCTTCGCCCCACGTCCGCTTCGTCCCATGCTCTCTTCGCCCCACGTCCGCTTCGTCCCATGCTCTCTTCGTCCCATGTCCGCTTCGCCCGATACTCTTTTCGTTCCATGTCCGCTTCGTCCATGCTCTCTTCTCCCCATGTCCGCTTCGTCCCATACTCTCTTCGCCCCATGTTCGCTTCGTCCCATACTCTCTTCGCCCCATGTCCGCTTCGTCCCATGCTCTCTTCGCCCCATGTCCGCTTCGTCCCATGCTCTCTTCGTCCCATGTCCGCTTCGCCCGATACTCTTTTCGTTCCATGTCCGCTTCGCTTCATACGTTCTTCGCCCCATGTCCGCTTCGCCCTATACTATCATCGTCCGATTCTCTCTTCGCCCCATGACGGCTTCGTCCCATACTATCTTCGTCCAATACGCTCTTCAACCTGTGTCCGCTTCATCCCATACTCTCTTCGCCCCATGTCCGCTTCGTCCCATACTCTCTTCGCGCGTATCGCCGTCTTCCTTGCTCCACTTGCCATTTGCCCCATCTGATATATTTTCACCCGTATGCTTTTCATTCCACGTCAGCCCATCCCCGATGGCATTAAGCCACCACCAAGATAACCTAAAATTCCGATACCTCGCCCCAGTCAGCACACACGCAACATCTCGAGGCTGGGATCAATGAAACGCACACGAGGCGGAGTTTATGCATCCCACAATGCATCGCTTAAGTTAATCTCTATCCACACACCTGGCGCCAGCTGGTGGTGAACAGGTTCACGAGCAATATCTCCGCTAGATGGCGCTCCGCTCAGACCGTGGCCGTCATGCGGGCCTGGGGAAATCTCAAGACGCGTGAAAAAAAGGGCAAACGCGATTTCAACTTAACTCTCAGGCACTCATATTAAGAAACGCGAGGCGCAGTTACACGGTTACACGGAGGGGGGGGGGCAGGGATTGGCTGGTAGGGGATCAACAGTTACACGGGGCAGGGAGTGGCTGATAGGTGATCAACGGTTAAACGGGGGGCAGGGATTAGCTGGTAGGTGATCAACGGTTAAACGGGGGGCAGGGATTGACTGGTAGGTGATCAACGGTTACACGGGGGCAGGGATTGACTGGTAGGTGATCAACGGTTACACGGGAGCAGGGATTGGCTGGTAGGGGATAAACAGTTACACGGGGGCAGGGATTGACTGGTAGGTGATCAACGGTAACACGGGGGCAGGGATTGACTGGTAGGTGATCAACGGTTAAACGGGGGGCATGGATTGACTGGTAGGTGATGAACGGTTAAACGGGGGGCAGGGAATGACTGGTAGGTGATCAACGGTTAAACGGGGGGCAGGGATTGACTGGTAGGTGATCAACGGTTACACGGGGGCAGGGATTGACTGGTAGAGGATCAACAGTTACACGGGGGCAGGGATTTACTGGTAGGTGATCAACGGTAACACGGGGGCAGGGATTGACTGGTAGGTGATCAACGGTTACACGGGTTGGCAGGGATTGGCTGGTAGGGGATCAACAGTTACACGGGGGCAGGGATTGACTGGTAGGTGATCAACGGTTAAACGGGGGGCAGGGGTTGACTGGTAGGTGATCAACGGTTACACGGGGGGGCAGGGATTGGCTGGTAGGGGATCAACAGTTACACGGGGGCAGGGATTGACTGGTAGGTGATCAACGGTAACACGGGGGCAGGGATTGACTGGTAGGTGATCAACGGTTACACGGGTTGGCAAGGATTGGCTGGTAGGG
Organism: Arenicola marina; assembly: GCA_964019135.1. Lineage (NCBI taxonomy): Eukaryota > Metazoa > Annelida > Polychaeta > Arenicolidae > Arenicola > Arenicola marina. The sequence goes on from OZ025249.1 coordinate 28,376,403, forward strand.
GATCAACAGTTACACGGGGGCAGGGATTGGCTGGTAGGGGATCAACAGTTACACGGGGGCAGGGATTGACTGGTAGGTGATCAACGGTTACACGGGGGCAGGGATTGACTGGTAGGAGAGCAACGGTTACACGTAGGGTAGGGATTGACTGGTAGGTGATCAACGGTTAAACGGGGGGCAGGGAATGACTGGTAGGTGATCAACGGTTAAACGGGGGGGGGGCAGGGATTGGCTGGTAGGTGATCAACGGTTAAACGGGGGGCATGGATTGACTGGTAGGTGATCAACAGTTAAACGGGGGGGGGGCAGGGATTGGCTGGTAGGTGATCAACGGTTAAACGGGGGGCAGGGATTGACTGGTAGGTGATCAACGGTTACACGGGGGCAGGGATTGGCTGGTAGAGGATCAACAGTTACACGGGGGCAGGTATTTACTGGTAGGTGATCAACGGTAACACGGGGGCAGGGATTGACTGGTAGGTGATCAACGGTTACACGGGTTGGCAGGGATTGGCTGGTAGGTGATCAACAGTTACACGGGGGCAGGGATTGACTGGTAGGTGATCAACGGTTAAACGGGGGGCAGGGATTGACTGGTAGGTGATCAACGGTTACACGGGGGGGCAGGGATTGGCTGGTAGGGGATCAACAGTTACACGGGGGCAGGGATTGACTGGTAGGTGATCAACGGTAACACGGGGGCAGGGATTGACTGGTAGGTGATCAACGGTTACACGGGTTGGCAAGGATTGGCTGGTAGGGGATTAACAGCTACACGGGGGCAGGGATTGGCTGCTAGGGGATCAACAGTTACACGGGGGCAGGGATTGACTGGTAGGTGATCAACGGTTACACGGGGGCAGGGATTGACTGGTAGGTGATCAACGGTTAAACGGGGGGCAGGGAATGACTGGTAGGTGATCAACGGTTAAACGGGGGGGGGGGGGCAGGGATTGGCTGGTAGGTGATCAACGGTTAAACGGGGGGCATGGATTGACTGGTAGGTGATCAACAGTTAAACGGGGGGGGGGCAGGGATTGGCTGGTAGGTGATCAACGGTTAAACGGGGGGCAGGGATTGACTGGTAGGTGATCAACGGTTACACGGGGGCAGGGATTGACTGGTAGGTGAGCAACGGTTAAACGGGGGACAGGGATTGACTGGTAGGTGATCAACGGTTACACGGAGGGCAGGGATTGACTGGTAGGTGATCAACGGTTACACGGGGGGACAGAGATTGGCTGGTAGGTGATCAACGGTTACACGGGGGCAGGGATTGACTGGTAGGAGATCAACGGTTACACGGAGGGTAGGGATTGACTAGTAGGTGATCAACCGTTAAACGGGGGGCAGGGATTGGCTGGTAGGTGATCAACGGTTAAACGGGGGGGGGCAGGGATTGACTGGTAGGTGATCAACGGTTACACGGGGGGCAGGGATTGACTGGTAGGTGATCAACGGTTAAACGGGGGGCAGGGATTGACTGGTAGGTGATCAACGGTTACACGGGAGCAGGGATTGGCTGGTAGGGGATAAACAGTTACACGGGGGCAGGGATTGACTGGTAGGTGATCAACGGTAACACGGGGGCAGGGATTGACTGGTAGGTGATCAACGGTTAAACGGGGGGCAGGGATTGACTGGTAGGTGATCAACGGTTAAACGGGGGGCAGGGATTGACTGGTAGGTGATCAACGGTTAAACGGGGGGCAGGGATTGACTGGTAGGTGATCAACGGTTACACGGGGGCAGGGATTGGCTGGTAGAGGATCAACAGTTACACGGGGGCAGGGATTTACTGGTAGGTGATCAACGGTAACACGGGGGCAGGGATTGACTGGTAGGTGATCAACGGTTACACGGGTTGGCAGGGATTGGCTGGTAGGGGATCAACAGTTACACGGGGGCAGGGATTGACTGGTAGGTGATCAACGGTTAAACGGGGGGCAGGGATTGACTGGTAGGTGATCAACGGTTACACGGGGGGGCAGGGATTGGCTGGTAGGGGATCAACAGTTACACGGGGGCAGGGATTGACTGGTAGGTGATCAACGGTAACACGGGGGCAGGGATTGACTGGTAGGTGATCAACGGTTACACGGGTTGGCAAGGATTGGTTGGTAGGGGATCAACAGTTACACGGGGGCAGGGATTGACTGGTAGGGGATCAACAGTTACACGGGGGCAGGGATTGACTGGTAGGTGATCAACGGTTACACGGGGGCAGGGATTGACTGGTAGGAGAGCAACGGTTACACGTAGGGTAGGGATTGACTGGTAGGTGATCAACGGTTAAACGGGGGGCAGGGAATGACTGGTAGGTGCTCAACGGTTAAACGGGGGGGGCAGGGATTGGCTGGTAGGTGATCAACGGTTAAACGGGGGGCATGGATTGACTGGTAGGTGATCAAAAGTTAAACGGGGGGGGGCAGGGATTGGCTGGTATGTGATCAACGGTTAAACGGGGGGCAGAGATTGACTGGTAGGTGATCAACGGTTACACGGGGGCAGGGATTGACTGGTAGGTGATCAACGGTTAAACGGGGGACAGGGATTGACTGGTAGGTGATCAATGGTTACACGGAGGGCATGGATTGACTGGTAGGTGATCAACGGTTACACGGGGGCAGGGATTGGCTGGTAGGTGATCAACGGTTACACGGGGGCAGGGATTGACTGGTAGGAGATCAACGGTTACACGGAGGGTAGGGATTGACTAGTAGGTGATCAACGGTTAAACGGGGGGCAGGGATTGACTGGTAGGTGATCAACGGTTAAACGGGGGGGGGGCAGGGATTGGCTGGTAGGTGATCAACGGTTAAACGGGGGGCAGGGATTGACTGGTAGGTGATCAACAGTTAAACGGTGGGGCAGGGATTGGCTGGTAGGTGATCAACGGTTAAACGGGGGGGGGCAGGGATTGACTGGTAGGTGATCAACGGTTACACGGGGGCAGGGATTGACTGGTAGGTGATCAACGGTTAAACGGGGGGCAGGGATTGACTGGTAGGTGATCAACGGTTACACGGGGGGGCAGGGATTGGCTGGTAGGGGATCAACAGTTACACGGGGGCAGGGATTGACTGGTAGGTGATCAACGGTAACACGGGGGCAGGGATTGACTGGTAGGTGATCAACGGTTACACGGGTTGGCAGGAATTGGCTGGTAGGGGATCAACAGTTACACGGGGGCAGGGATTGACTGGTAGGTGATCAACGGTTAAACGGGGGGCAGGGATTGACTGGTAGGTGATCAACGGTTACACGGGGGCAGGGATTGACTGGTAGGTGATCAACGGTTACACGGGGGCAGGGATTGACTGGTAGGTGATCAACGGTTACACGGGGGCAGGGATTGACTGGTAGGTGATCAACGGTTACACAGAGGAGTTGGTGCGCAACTCATATTGATCTCAACACCTTTGCTCCCCCTTCTCTTTACGATCTTGACATTTCACTTCTCACCGAGCCACTCCGGGTGTTCGGTTACGACTGTATCACTAGGGCTCTATCACAGCTTTATAGGCTACCGGTGAAACTTATATGATCGAGAAGCATATAAATTACTGAGTGCAAGAGACACAGAGACTGAAGAACTGTTGTTAAATGTCATTCGTTTTACGACGGGGCAACAGATGTTTCGTGATGTGAGGGGAACCACGCGGTGTGGGTTGCCTGGTAACCTGCTCGTTATAATCATCATATATAATAAGAAACCGCTTCAGGAACATCGTCATGACGGGGATCCGAACCCAAAACTCCGTGTTACGGTTCGTAGCAATCTAACTGCGGTAGATCCTCCCTAAACCGACCACCTGAGTAAACCGAAATCCTGTCTACATCGAATCAAATCCCGGTATCGGTTTCTATTTATCCCTCGATAAACCGAAAACCCCTGTATAACGGAATGCATCGCTCTGCCACATGCACCTTCGGTGTACAGAGGTTTTGCTGTATATTATACTAATAAATGCATTTCGTAATGCAAATGTTACGTGGTACCGTTACCGTAACCGTCGCTTTTGGCATCACTGTTTGGTCACTGTTGACGTTCCGATTGCATGACTTTTAACGTCACCATTTACATACGATCAGCATCACTTTTGCCGTAGCGTCACTGATGACGTCAAGAGTGCCGTCACTGTCGACGTCAAGGTTGACGTCAATGTCGACGTCACGGTTGACGTCACTGTCGACGTCACAGTTGACGTCACTGTCGACGTCACGGTTGCGGTCTCTGTCGACGTCACAGTTGACGTCACTGATGATGGCGTCCCTGTGGATGTCACTGTTCGGAGAGTGATTTAAATAATTGTGTCAGCTCCTCGAAAGAACTCGTGGCTCCATTGACGGACCACGCGCGTCGAGGTCACTGGGGTCAGCCCAAGGTATAAGTGGCTCCCTTCGCACAGCTTGGGGGTGACACCCTGCTGTCACCAGGGTCACTGTGATGGGGACAGAACGGTCAGACCCTCGTGTTGGCATAACCAACACAACAGTCACGCCAAATGTGTCGCTCCGAACCGCTAAAGCAAGTTTGGTGTAGAACTGATTTGTTTGTCGGCCCTAACCACAAATCTGAGTACATGGCAATAAGAGGACGAGGGGGGGGGGATCTCTATGTCTATATGCAATCCCTTCTGAAGAGGTTGCAATGGTTAAGCCTTGTATGTTCGTCAGTAGCTTATGTTTTAAATGACACTTGTTTGACACATGTTTTAAATGACACTTGTTTGACACATGTTTTAAATGACATTTGTTTGACACATGTTTTAAATGACATTTGTTTGACACATGTTTTAAATGACACTTGTTTGACACATGTTTTAAATGACACTTGTTTGACACATGTTTTAAATGACACTTGTTTGACACATGTTTTAAATGACACTTCTTTGACACATGTTTTAAATGACACTTCTTTGACACATGTTTTAAATGACACTTCTTTGACACTCATGTTCACAGGACAAGCGGTGAATGCGTCGCACGTTACCTCTATCTGATCTCAGGTCCAACGAGAGCAAAGACAGCCGAGTTACACGGACAGTCGGTTGCCAGAGTGGAAACCATCATGGCGTGTGGAGTGACCGGTGTAACCAGGCCATATCTAAAGTACAAACACTTGCCGGTATAACCAGGATACTGGCCGCATCTAAAGTACAAACTCTTGCCGGTTTTGCTTTCTCTTGGTCCGTATGTCATAGTGTGGGTTCTGTGCTTTCAAGTGGAACATACCAAATCGCAACTAACATCTTACTTTGACAAACTTTCGGCATGATCACTATTAATGTGGGATTATCTTTGAAAATCTTATTTTTAATAACATTCCTTGTGTTACGTCTATTGTTATTTACATGTGTTGTACAGGATGCTGTGAGCCTACAGTACAAATATATATATTTGCGCTGTTGATAACCTTGTTAAATAAATAAAGTTTACACACTCACAGAATACCTAGTCCTGTAGGCACTTCGTTGACTGCCTGCGTCATAGCTCAGGTATGTACATTTTGCTTAATGTCAACAAATGTAAGACTTCACGTTTGTAGACGGGGGGTTTATAGGACACACTTGGCCAGTAAACCCCCAGGGTCATGACCTAGATTTTACCCCTGGCACACCGGCATCGGTGTTGTATTGGCCGCTGGGCCATGTTGGTGAGGGGGTTGGGGGGGGGTGGATGCTGCAGATTATATGGGGTTCATTATAGGGCATGAGAAGAAGAAGGGGTGAGGGGCGGTGGGGGGCGGGGTGGGGGGGAGGGATCAGGAGGTAATGATCTACCCAACCATGAGATCGTTAGAGGTCGACGACCTGAAAAATGATTATGAAGCTCTGAGACACACAAGACAAAAACAACTAGGAGAGAAAATTTACTGATTTATGTTACGTATACAATAGATATAGTGATGTAAAGTGAAAAGTGGTTATCCAACAAAAATGTTGAACTTTCTCAACCCCCCCCCCCCCTCCCCCGATCCAAGCTTGCCACCCCCAAGCCATCCTACGGCACCACGAGATACCCCCCCCCAAGCAACCACCCCAAGCCATCTTACGGAACCACGAGATCCCCCCAAGCTGCCACCCCCATCCTACAGCACCACGAGATACCCCACCCCCCACAAGCTGCCACCCCCCAAGCCATCCTACAGCACCACGATATACCCCCCCCCCCCAAGCTGCCACCCCCATCCTACAGCACCACGAGATACCCCCCCCCCACAAGCTGCCACCCCCAAGCCATCCTACGGAACCACGAGATACCCCCCCCACAAGCTGCCACCCCCAAGCCATCCTACGGAACCACGAGATACCCCCCCCCACAAGCTGCCACCCCCAAGCCATCTACGGAACCACGAGATACCCCACCCCCCACAAGCTGCCACCCCCATCCTACAGCACCACGAGATACCCCCCCCCCCACAAGCTGCCACCCCCAAGCCATCCTACGGAACCACGATATACCCCCCCCCCAAGCTGCCACCCCCATCCTACAGCACCACGAGATACCCCCCGCCACAAGCTGCCACCCCCAAGCCATCCTACGGAACCACGAGATACCCCCCCCCCACAAGCTGCCACCCATCCAAGCCATCCTACAGCACCACGAGATACCCCCCCACCCCCCACAAGCTGCCACCCCCAAGCCATCCTACGGAACCACGAGATACCCCCACCCAAGCAGCCACCCCAAGCCATCCTAATGAACCACGAGATACCCCCACACAAGCTGCCCACCCCCCATCCTACAGCACCACGAGATACCCCCCCCCACCCAAGCAGCCACCCCCAAGCCATCCTACGGAACCACGAGATACCCCCCCCACAAGCTGCCACCCCCCAAGCCATCCTACAGAACCACGAGATACTCCCCACAAGCTGCCACCCCCATCCTACAGCACCACGAGATACCCCCCCAAGCAGCCACCCCCAAGCCATCCTACGGAACCACGAGATACCCCCCCCCCCCCAAGCAGCAACCCAAGCCATCCTACGGAACCACGAGATACTCCCCACAAGCTGCCACCCCCACCCTACAGCACCACGAGATACCCCCCACCCACAAGCTGCCACCACAAGCCATCCTACAGCACCACGAGATAACCCCCCCCCACAAGCTGCCACCCCCAAGCCATCCTACGGAACCACGAGATACCCCCCCCCCAAGCTGCCACCCCCCAGGCCATCCTACGGAACCACGAGATACTCCCCACAAGCTGCCACCCCACCCTACAGCACCACGAGATACCCCCCCCCCCCACAAGCTGCCACCCCAAGCCATCCTACAGCACCACGAGATACCCCCCCTCCACAAGCTGCCACCTCCAAGCCATCCTACGGAACCACGAGATACACCCCCCGACAAGCTGCCACCCCCATCCTACAGCACACACGAGATACCCTTCCCCACAAGCTGCCACCCCAAGCCATCCTACAGCACCACGAGATACCCCCCCCCCACAAGCTGCCACCCCCCAAGCCATCCTACGGAACCACGAGATACCCCCCCCCCAAGCAGCCCACCCCAAGCCATCCTAATAAACCACGAGATACCCCCCACAAGCTGCCACCCCAAGCCATCCTACGGAACCACGAGATACCCCCCCCCCCAAGCTGCCACCCCCAAGCCATCCTACGGAACCACGAGATACCCCCCACAAGCTGCCACCCCCATCCTACAGCACCACGAGATACCCCCCCCCCCAAGCAGCCACCCCAAGCCATCCTAATGAACCACGAGATACCCCCCACAAGCTGCCACCCCAAGCCATCCTACAGCACCACGAGATAACCCCCCCCCCCAAGCAGCCACCCCAAGCCATCCTAATAAACCACGAGATACCCCCCACAAGCTGCCACCCCAAGCCATCCTACAGCACCACGAGATACCCCCCCCCACAAGCTGCCACCCCCAAGCCATCCTACGGAACCACGAGATACCCCCCCCCCCCCCCAAGCAGCCACCCCAAGCCATCCTAATAAAACCACGAGATACCCCCCACAAGCTGCCACCCCAAGCCATCCTACGGAACCACGAGATACCACCCCCCCCCCAAGCTGCCACCCCAAGCCATCCTACGAAACCACGAGATACCCCCCCCCCCCAAGCAGCCACCCCAAGCCATCCTAATAAACCACGAGATACCCCCCACAAGCTGCCACCCCAAGCCATCCTACAGCACCACGAGATAACCCCCCCCCACAAGCTGCCACCCCCAAGCCATCCTACGGAACCACGAGATACCCCCCCCCCAAGCTGGCCACCCCCCCAGGCCATCCTACGGAACCACGAGATACTCCCCACAAGCTGCCACCCCCACCTACAGCACCACGAGATACCCCCCCCCCCCACAAGCTGCCACCCCAAGCCATCCTACAGCACCACGAGATACCCCCCTCCACAAGCTGCCACCCTCCAAGCCATCCTACGGAACCACGAGATACACCCCCCGACAAGGCTGCCACCCCCATCCTACAGCACCACGAGATACCCTTCCCCCACAAGCTGCCACCCCAAGCCATCCTACAGCACCACGAGATACCCCCCCCCCCCACAAGCTGCCACCCCCAAGCCATCCTACGGAACCACGAGATACCTCCCCCCCCAAGCAGCCACCCCAAGCCATCCTAATAAACCACGAGATACCCCCCACAAGCTGCCGCACCCCAAGCCATCCTACGGAACCACGAGATACCCCCCCCCCCCAAGCTGCCACCCCCAAGCCATCCTACGGAACCACGAGATACCCCCCACAAGCTGCCACCCCCATCCTACAGCACCACGAGATACCCCCCCCCCCAAGCAGCCACCCCAAGCCATCCTAATGAACCACGAGATACCCCCCACAAGCTGCCACCCCAAGCCATCCTACAGCACCACGAGATACCCCCCCCCCCAAGCAGCCACCCCAAGCCATCCTAATAAACCACGAGATACCCCCCACAAGCTGCCACCCCAAGCCATCCTACAGCACCACGAGATACCCCCCCCCCCACAAGCTGCCACCTCCAAGCCATCCTACGAACC
>OZ025249.1:28385632-28443902 GCA_964019135.1 Arenicola marina
GGGATACACGGGGTTACAGGGGGCTACAGGGGTTACAGCGGGATACACGGGGTTACAGGGGCTACAGGGGTTACAGCGGGATACACGGGGTTACAGGGGGCTACAGGGGGCTACAGGATCTACATGGGGGTGATTTGGTTACAGGGGGATACAGGGGTTACAGCTAGCCCTTGGGGGGAGGGGTATCTCGTGGTTCCGTAGGATGGCTTGGGGGTGGCTGCTTGGGGGGGTATCTCGTGGTGCTGTAGGATGGGGGTGGCAGCTTGTGGGGAGTATCTCGTGGTTCCTAGTTACAGATTGAGCGTGCTCTCATTTTGCTCAAGCTGAAGATAGTAAGAAATAAAAAGACACGTGATATTACCGCCCCCCCCCCCCCCGGCACACTCCTTCACACCATTTCCCGCCCCCAACCCTATTGACATTGATATTCGTTTGGCATTGAACTTCATTTCTTATCGCCCTCCGGACGCCACCCCCCCCCCCCCCCGCCATCCCTCCCTCGCCGCCACACCCACACAGGGACCCCTACTTGCTCAGAATGCTCATACCACACAACACCGAACGATTACTTCCAGTCCCCATAGAACGCCCCAAGTCACCCACAAAACACCCCCACACACACTCACTCCACGCCCCCCCCCCCCAACGCTCCCTTCCGCCAGTACACCGTGACCCTGGATGTCAGCAAACACATCTGATCAGCTCTTCAGTTACCCAACGAGGCTTAGATCTTTCTGTTCCCTTTTTATCATATCTAGCCTGACGACATCTGTAAGGACGTACCCATATCGCCCCCTCGCCTGCTCTCCTCACCCCCCTCCCACCCCATTCATCTCTCACCCTCTCACCCCACGAGGCATCCAGTAAGCTGGTGGGCACGACGCACCCCAACAGAAGGTGAGTCAGCAGTTACCCACCCTTTTTTCACACCCCGGCACCCCGCTTTGGTATGCATCGCCAGCGATAGGGTACTTCCACCCCTTATCAACCACCCCCCCCCTACCCCCAACCCCCTCAGCGAAAGCCCTAACCCCCACCCCCTGTCGGTGACCCCAAAGGCCCACCTGCTGAGATCAAAGCGAGACCCCTCATCACCTTGGAACTCTACAGTACGCCCAGCGCCCCCCCCCCTCCCCTATTCCTCTGCCCCCCCGTGCCCCAACTCCCCACCCCAATCTCTCTGCCCCCCCCCGCCCCCCGCGCCCCGCTAACGTCTTAGCCCGTTGGCTGATATTGTGAACAACTCGGGGCGGACGTTTATGACTGGCACTGACACGCAACAGCCCGGGACATTATAGAGAAAGTATCGACAGCGTGTGTTTCTGTATGGTAAAGGGGGGATTATTAGCGGCAGGGATGATATGAGGCGAATTATGGCAGAGCTTGGTGATAAACAAAATTAAACTACCAGTTTATAGTACTGTGGGGACTACTTTATAGAGAATACTTTAAGTAAGCCGAAAGTGAGGGCGCAAGAGACAAGTGAAATGGTCAGAGAGAAAGAGGAGAGGGGAGGAAGACATAGTGTATATAGAGAGAAATATACAGATAGAGATAGTGCATAGAAAGAAATGTAGACTGATAGAAATATTGTATGGAGAGAAATAGACCGATAGAGATATTGCATAGAGAGAAATAGACCGAGAGACATAGTGACGAGATATGTAGCGGAGATAATTACATGTAGAAGAAGCAGGAGAGATGGGGAGAGAGAAAGATACAGACTGGGAGAGGCGGGTTGGAGGCGGTGGGGGTGGGGAATGGGCACATTACCATATACTGGTGTGCATGATGTATTTCTGTAGATATATCTATTTCAACTGGTTGCTTCAACGATGACACAGACTTGTGTCGCGTTAACTCATGGTCTATGCTCGACCTCCCTATACTCACTCCCTCCACCCCATATACCTACCTGCCAGGTAGAAACGTTTGGGGGGGGGGGGGAGGTGGATGGTTGGAGGTGGGGACCGTACGACGTCGAGAGTTGGGTATGTGGGGCAGAGGACAAGAGGGTGGGGGGGGGGTGGGTGGAGCGGAGCGGTGGGTCGTGGGTGTGGGGTGTGTCAGTGGGTGGCTGGTACAGGTGGTGGGTAGTGGGTGTGGGGTCTGGCGGTGGCTGGATGGTACAGGCGGTGGGGGGTGGGTGTGCGGTCAGGCGGCGGATGGGTGGTGCGGGGTCTGGCGGTGGGGGTAGTACGGGCTACGGCGACGCGCGCTAACTGACACAACCACCACACGGTCCAGCAAACGCGCTACCCCCGGACGTAAGCAACAAGTGGCGACGCCTGACGACTACTAGGTCACATGGGTGGTTGGATAGTTTGGAGGGGGTGTGTGTGTGAGGTGGGGGGAGAAGCGGGGTGGGTGGCACTAGGGGGCGCTGTGCGTCTAGGTAGGTAGGAAGGTGGGTGGGTAGGCCGTACGGGGCGCGCTGGTATGATGGCTGTCTATCTGTCTCTACGGCCTGCAGTGTAGTGGTTGGCGGTGATACTCGTCCACGGGTTACTCGTGCGACCAGCCGTGTTCAGCGTGAGGACTACACACAGACCGCCGTACCTGTACAGGTGGGGAATCGACCTAGCGTCATCCGATCAATCCACTTCTCGGCCACTTTACGATGACGTTATAATATGCGCCGCACTTTTCTCGCACCACGTGGTCATTGCGATGAGGACGCATGCGCGTAGGCGACAGTTGGGATTCAAACCGCGGAGATAGAAAACCGAACCGTCGGAAAGTGGGAAAAGGGGACACGGATTTGAAAGTTCTCCCTCGTCAACATTCCCCATGAGTGGGGTTTCGACACCCCCGAGGGGGGGTTCAGCCAAAGGGGCGGGACGGGGCGCGAAGATACCCCCGAAAGTGGCCCCCAAGCCCCGTCGGCCGATCATGCAAACCATGACGACGGTTACCACGGCGACGGCGGGGGATATCAACGCTAACGTTGTCGGGAAGGACGGACGTCCGTCGGCGGCGGCGGCGGCGGCAACGGCGATGGCGGGGGTAGCGGCCCCCCAGAGAGGAGGGGAGACCGTGGGGGTGCCCCCTGGGCGGGGTGAGGGTGACAAGGGATCAGTGGCGCGGCGACGTAAAGCGCTTAGCCCCCCGCCGCTGTCGCTGGGGTCCAAGAGGTCGGAGGCCCGCAGTCCGCCACCCACGGGGGGTGGCAGGTCCAGCGACTGGCGGCAGAAGGCGACCAGCCCTCCCCCCGCGGGGGCGGGGTCCAGGGGGGGTCAGGCCCGGTCAAGCGCCGTGAGCCCCCCACCGGCCGGCAGCAGGCGAAGCGGGGACCCGCGGCGGCAGGCCACCAGCCCGCCCCCTAGCGGACCAAGCCGGAGAGGGGAGTCCCGTCTCAAGGCTACCAGCCCCCCTCCCACCACGGGATCCAGACAGGGGGAGCAGCGAAGATCAAAGGCCATGAGCCCCCCTCCCAGCACGGGATCCAGACAGGGGGAGCAGCGGCGACCCAAGGCCATGAGCCCACCGCCTACAGGACTCCGGAGCGGCCGTCCGGACTCGCGGCACAAGGCGACGAGCCCGCCACCTATCGGGGGCAGGAAACCCGTGGCCCGCTCCAAGGCGACGAGCCCGCCGCCTGTCGGAGACAAACCCCGGGCCAGTGTCCGGCCTGCCCGGAGGCCGAAGATCATCACGGCCAACGGCCATGACCCCAATCCCCCAAAGGCCCCAATCGGGAGCCAGCTCAACGATCCCGATCGGACAGCTGATCCCGCCTCAGGGGAGGACACTAACGACGGCACAACAAGTACTGAATCCCCAGCCGTCAGGACCACCACAGCGGTGACCTCAGATCCCGACGCCACACCGCACAACGGATCGCCTGCGCCCACGACAGATCCTGACGGTGTTCAAACGGACGTCTCGAATTCTGTTACGATTCCGAATGCAACACAGGATGCGGAAATTACACAAGACTCAACCCCATCCTCCGATTCCGATCCTGAATTAACTGAAGTTTCCACAAATGGCATAATACCCCCAGTTGTTTTCTCGGGTAAAGATCCAGACACTGTATCGCCGCATCCCAACGAAGAGGGTGCCAGCCACATTCCGGATGATGCGTCCGAGGGCGACCTGATCGAGAACAATCCTCGCGATCCCGATGAAGATGAGGAGGATCCCTTGGCCATTCTGGAACTGGGCGAGGCCGCCTCCAATGCCAGTGACGATGACATCCGGGTCTCTGATCCAGAGATGTTGGACCTCGACCAGGACGGGGATGACGACACGCTGGGCCGTGGACGCAATCACTTCGACTTCATCGAGCGTAACAACCAGCGAAACAACGCCGACTCCCAGTCCACTCAGTCACTGGCCGACCTGGAATCTGCCCCGGGAAAGTGGGACTCGTCTGTCGGACCGCCACAGGTCGTGATCTCTAGCGCCGCAAATCAGGATCGGTTGCTACTCAGGTCGAAGCCGCGGCCGGGATTATGTAAGAGTCAACCGATCCTCAGTCATGTCCCGGCCACATCGCCCACCTCGGCACAGCTGAAATCCTTGGCCGCTATTCAGAATGGACCCCCGGACTGTCTCGTCGGGAGCTGTCAGACACCTCCGGAACCAGATGACATCATTGTCCTTCCGGATCGCTATTTGAGACAGATTCGCAAGAAATCGGAGCTAGGTCTTCCTCGCTTTATGACCGATCTGGGCGTCCCGGATAACGCGAAACCGGAACTGCTGCAGGAACACGCATCGTCGTCCTCTGTGGACGAGGGGGTCGGATCGGGATCGGATCCAGATTTCAAGGAGGTTTCAGACGCGGTCGAAGACAGGGAGAAGGATATAGATGTGGCGATAAAGTGGCTGCGACAAGAAATTGTAAGTGTGCTTTTTCATGTATTGCTGCATGGCTATATATCCCTGTGTCTTCTTTTGCAAAGAGAGTCTGTAGCCCACAGTTGGTTAGCGAGTTGAGCGGTATACCAACACGTCATGGGTCTTCGCCTTGGCATCTGGGGCATGGTTCACCCAGTTTCTATTGACCCGGAAGGTTTTTTTAGCCCAATTTACTGATTTGGTTTTTTATTTCCACGGTGCTCATGCGTGTAGTCTCTGGTTACGGAAATTGTTGGCTATGTCGGGCGACTGGCTAGCCTCTCGATATGTCCCGATATCCAGAGAGATTAGCGTTGTTTTCTCGATCATCCGGGTGTGAAAAACAGAAATCATTTTCTCTTTAGGGGGTTTCGGTTTTAGCCGAAAAAGATGTGGTATCATGGATATTCTCAACTGTTAACTACCACACAGATGACATAATAGAGGCTATATATATGTGTGTATGGTATATATATTGTACGCTATGTAATATGATTGATTGAGAAACTCTCAAGCACATGAGACTGATGCAAATCGGTGGCGGATGGTGGGTGGGGGGGGGAGACGCGTCATTTTAGCGTCTGTATGCCGCCGACAGTGCACGAAATTGACCTTAATATTCCGTTAAAGGGGGGGGGGGGGAGCATGTGCCGTCGTTGCACCCCCCCCCCCTGGATTGGCCGCTGCAAATGGTATTGGAATGGTGACTTTGGTGGGGGGGGAGGCCTAATTTATGCGTATATATATAGCTGGTATAACCTTCAGTCGTAGCGTAATGTTCACAACAGTTCACACGCTGTCAAACGGCATACTCATCAATATTTGATAATTATAGCTGTCTCACATGCTACGTTTAACTCTCTGCATCTGGAGCGGCTTTCTCACCACCTATACAGGTATATGTCTGACAGCCATCGATTAGATGCGATCACGTGACGATCACGTGACAGGGACCAGTGTGAGAATATGCGCAAGATGTGTCCCAGATGGTAGTATCACTGACACAAACGATTTACGAACCGGCTTTTCGCCAGCAGGTGTTATTCGCCCCAGGGGGTGTTGGACCATTACAAATATGAAAAACAAAAACGGAACAGCGCTTGAAAATATTGTCGGAAAATTCGACAATTATTTAAGGTATTTTCTACCGGCCCGAAAAAAAAACTCATGGCTTTGTAAGTGTGTTATCGAGCTTCTAGTAAATATGTTTACATCATTCATACCGTTTTTGTTGACGAGATGAAGGCACGCATGGCTAATTTAGGGTGGACGACTTTTTTTACGCAACTCAAAATACTCGCCCCCCCTCCCTCCTCCTCCCTCCTTCGCTCTCCCTCAATGGAGGGTATGTATAGCTTAAGTCGACCATGTCCATGGTGGGGGTTTATATGAATAGGAGTGATACATAGATAGACAGGCCAGTCGAGAAGTCTCTCAAAGGAGCCCTAACCGTTCACTGCCAGTCTTATTACTTGCTCTGGATGGTGAATACTCACATTCAATAAGAAGTATATACGCTTGGTATCTATACTAAAGTCATTGCACACGGAGGGAGGAGGGGGGGGGGGCAGGGGCGGATCTATGGTGGGGGGTTACGGGGGTTGCAACCCCCCCCCCTGGGAACCTGAACATGCATTGTTAAATTCGGCTTCTCCGAGCACCCCCCCGCCCCCTCAATCGCAAGTTTTTTAGAGAGCACCCCCCCCCCGGTCGCAAGTTTTCGGAGAGCCACCCCCCCCCTTGGCAAATTCCTAGATCCGCCCTAGGGGGGGGGAGGGGGGTATTCGCCTATATCTCCTACTGCATCTGCTAAAACCAATGTAGCATAAATAGCCCTTAGCCCAACCGCAGGTAAACCGTAATCAAGGAATGTACAATAGTGTATTGACATTTAGATATCGACCTCAGAGTGAGATCATAAGGCCTGCCATTTAAACCTATCGATCAGGCATGATCGATTCAGACATGTTGATGGGCACTGGGGTTTAGACACAGCTCGGCTAGACACAGAAGACTTCAAACACTGCCAACAACTAACGGTACGAACGAAGATATTATGTATTACCACCTGCACCCCCACAGACCCTGGTACAGCTGGTGCTCCATGCTGTCTATCCACACACACGGTAGTCCCTCCACGGCTATAATGAGATATTGAAACCGCAAATGAAAACTCATTCATATTCTTATCACTGGATTCTGCCTAATCTGCCTTGGTCACGTGTAACCCATTCAGCCTGTAGCGTCCCGGGTAGGTTTCTTTGGCGCTGTTTAGCCCATGTGTGCACAACCGTGGCCTTAAATAACAATTCATGTCACTGTCTTGAGCATACAATTCCGGTTCTCGCTGATGGCCCTACCACGCACCCATCTACCATTACTGGTCCTACTTCTACTCCTATTATCGCTCTATGGCGCGACACCAGTATGCGTTATGATTATTCGTTCATTTACATCTCGTTGAAGGTCGCGATGTGTGTATTATTCCTTCCAAATGTCGCGGAGTAAATATTGATAAGTGCTTTAATTGGTTGCTCGCGGCTCTGTAGCGGCTGAGCCAAGTGTTGCCTGAATGGATTGACGTCACAGTGACGTCGTCTGACCTGAATATGTCTGCGTGGGCGTGTGGCTGGCGATGGGACGAGGCCTGGTCCGTAGGGGTCACTGGTGACATGCTATGCTGGGCCTGAAGGTGGGTGTTATTGGTGGACAGAGAGGACCAGCTGGCTTAAATAGTGTAATAGATGGATGTCATCTAACGATATTACTGTTACAAGGGCCTTCCTGGTGTAGTGGTTAGCGCATTAGACAGCAGATCAATAGGTCCTGGGGGCCTCCTTGGTGTAGTGGTTAGCGCATTAGACAGCAGATCAATAGGTCCTGGGAGCCTCCTTGGTGTAGTGGTTAGCGCACTAGACCACAGATCAATAGGTCATAGGGGCCTCCCTGGTGTAGTGGTTAGCGCATTAGACAGCAGATCAATAGGTCCTGGGGGCCTCCTTGGTGTAGTGGTTAGCGCACTAGATTGCAGATCAGTAGGTCCTATATACCTCCCTGGTGTAGTGGTTAGCGCACTGGACCGCAGATCAATAAGTCATTGGGGTCTCCCTGGTGTAGCGGTTAGCGCACTGGACCGCAGATCAATAAGTCATGGGGGTCTCCCTGGTGTAGTGGTTAGCGCACTAGCCTTAGGGCCTACCTGTCGTAGTGGTTAGCGTATTGGACCGGGGGCTTCCCTGGTGTAGTGGTTAGCGCACTGGACCGCAGATCAATACGTCCTGGGGTTGAATCTGAGTCCGAGCAGGTCATCTGGGGCACTTTTCATCCATTCCGAGAGGTTCCTACTACCAAGGCCCAGTTTAGCGCGCGTGTTCTGAAACGCGGCCTGAAACACGAATTCAATTCCTTTCCTTACTCTTACGATATAGAATTCTCCAGTGCCTTAACACTCCACCACCTGCAGTACCTTAAGCACTCTACCCCCTGCAGTTACACGACGGGCCATTCCTCTTAGCATAGCACGTGTACTGTGACCAGCCATCGCTAACACAGTGGGCCCATTGCAGAGTTAGTTCCAAGTAGCCATGAAGCTGAGAGGGCGCGGCTAGTATCATACGTCAGTAATTGCCATGGGATACTGCTGTAGCCTACCTGTGCAGCAAGGCTGCCCACTGTGCTATACGACCCTTTGTCTCAAAGACGGAACATGTTGAAACACCTCTATTATATACGGCCTTGTCCGTTTTACGACCTTTTGTCATGGATCGGAACACAATTTATGTTGAAGAGCACCTCTATGATGCGGTTCCTTGTGTTATGCGACCTCTTCCGTCCCACCGAAAGTATCCGACAGGCGGACAGATGGATCTTTTGACATCCCTGTCCCCCCAGCTACATGCTTTTGAATGAAGAACAATTGCAGTCCTTTGTAACAAAACTAATCCCTTAGCATTAAAATAGACACATAAGGTACTTTTGCTGTACGTTTACAAAGTGCAGGTCTGGTTGTGCGGAAAGACAAAACCTGGACAAGGGGGCATTGATACGAAGGTATGCAACCAAGGGGTTTGTTCGGTTTTTAACATCGCCTGCAGTCTTACATGCACCGCTTCCGAGATGGAAGTTTCCATGCAGCGAAGCAAGCAGCGAGCACATTTCGGCGTTTGCTTAAGGAGGTTAGACACATCTGTTGGTACGTCTGTATCAACACATTTGCATAAATATTTCTATTGAAAGATAAAGATACGTTAAGGAGAGGCTTCAAAACCAATATGTTGTATATCTAGCTGGGAAAACACAAGGGGCGTGGGAACCGGCCCTTACGGCAAAATGTCACTGTAATATAGGGATGTAAGGAAACCGACGTGGGGAGCGTATATGCTTTCAATTTTTGGCACATGACGTCGTGTGCACCAATGTAAATACCTTGGCTAAAAGTGAAGATTGCATGTCAAATAAATTTATTGTAACATTTAAAAATGCATTACATGCATAGAAAGACGGCATGAGTGCGGATCTGTGTTTAAATGCCATGCGTCCCTGCTAATATGTACTCCAGAACGGCATTTGGTAATTATTATAAATTATTATGTCTTGAAAACCCTGAGGATTTCTCTCCCCCCCCCCCCCTCCACACCCTCTGTTCACGTAAGGAGGGGGGGGGGGCTGGTATTCTGTAGACTGGGGTCTGGAAGGGGTGGTCTAGTGTCCAGTGTCGAATGTCGATTTTTCACGACCTTCCGTGTCGCTATTTGGCTAAGTTCAGTATCATTTTTTTTCAAACATCACTGTCGATGTCGCTTTTTTAGATTAGTGTCGGAATTTGGATGTCTATGTCGAATGTCGAGGGGGTCTGCGCGACAGCTCAGTGAGCTAGAGCGCTCGCATTGAGTGTTCTGGTCACCTGAGAGCCTAACGGCACGTGGGTCGGTGATTCGAGCCCTGCTGTGGCCATGTCTGTGTGGTCCAAGGATAAAGATCCCATGTCTTTCTTCGTAAGGAGTAGGGGGTTACCCCCGGGAAAATGGCTCCACTCTCCCTTTCTTCTCCCATTGACGCGATATGACCAAAAGTGGTTAAAGCGTCCTGAATAACCAACCAACCAATCGAATGTTGATTTTTCAAATATGCCTTTGTCGCGTGTCGCCATCGACCCCTTCCAGACGCCTTGTAGACGACTATTGCTTGTTGATATTGGTGATCAAGATACATCGATGGAAAGAACGCTTTACAAGGCGTAGAAAGCTAACCTTTGAAGTCGTTGTCCGTAGTTAGTGCATGGCTTGGCAGGATCGTATTGCATAGTACGTCCCTAGGCGTAGACCTTTGTACACGACAGACAAAAACAAGGAGGCAAACTGTAGTCTGTTTTATGTTGGTGGTTGTGTGGCCGGCGGACCATGTGCGTAAACAACCCTAGTGAGTGCGGTCACAGAAACCAGCCCGGTAATTGCACCGATCAGACTTTTTATAAATGTTTAATACGTCATCTACATACCGTTATTTTCAAGCCAGAAACTCCTGTGACTATTTCCCCATATCTATGAAAGTATATCTCATACAGCTTGCCAAGGGCGCATCTGATACGCAATGGAATTGGACCCTAAATGGACATACACCCTCAATACACATGAATCTGCGATTGCTAGTCTTAGTAGCCTACCGGTAGATGGGGGGGGGGGGGACTCACACACCATTACATATAAACGCAAATGGACGATAAGCCTTTTTTATCTGCAAGCGCCTTGTTGGAGGGATTGGCAGCATACAAATCACATCCCGTTTGACCATCAAGGTGGGTGGGTAGGCAGTAGACCACCTCTCATGGGGGGTAGGCTAGGAGTGAGCATCGTAGGTTTATTGCTCATAAAGGCATCCCCCTACCGTGGTTCCCGAATGGTACTGGAGTAGAGATCTGAGGCCTACATAACCGTTTACAATGGGCAACAATTACGGGCAGACACTATATCATCCACGTTAGCGGAAACAAAGTCAACGAAACCTCTTTATGGCATGTGAACGAGAAAAAAACACAGACAGTCTGTATATACAGGATGTCAAAAAAGTGCAAGCGTTCCCATGAGAAAATAGAGTGAAATGAATAAAGGTTGGTAAGCTATCGGTAGGCCTATAGGAATGCGAAAACTTGGTAAGTGTTACGACATTAGTGCCATATGTCTCTGCAAGAGACTTGTCATTTGAAGGGCCACATTTCGATCCACGGTTTACAAATATAGAAAAGGCAGGCGTCAGTTCAAAGAAGCTATATATCTAAATAAGTAGCGTTTATCTGGTAGACAGATAAGCGACGTGCGATTTCAAAGTCATATACTATTTTTTGGAGATAAAAAGAAATCTTTTTGTGCAACAAAATATGTTTTTTGTGACATTTAAAGGCCATTTTGATCCAGCATTGCCACAATTAAATTCTCAGAGTGGCCGCCATCTCCCCTCAAGGCGGTCCACAACCCTTTAACTTGGGATGCAGGAAACAGGTTTACTTGTGTATTATGAATGGATAAACAGTATTTTAAAACGTTGTGTGTTAGTTACTTAAACATGTGAGGCTATAGTGACGGATTTTGAGTATCGGGTGGGGGGTGGGGATATGGTCTGGCCCGTCTCCGCTCCACCACACTTCTCTTTAGTGGCGCTTTTAGTTTCGAACACTAATATCCAGAGGCTCTTGGACTAGTGTTGAGTGAAGTCTCCTTTTCCTTTTCCGAAACACTGGTTAACCCAACCTCTCTCACTATTGACCCTAGCCTATTAACATGGGTTACTGTAGTTTGGTGAAAGGTGTCAGGGTGGGTGGGGGTGATGGTCTAGGGAGGGGGGGGGGGGGGTGGGGGGGGGCAGCCAACCTAACCGGAACACGTTGGGTGAATGACTACGTAATGCACGTATCGGTTAGAATATGTCAATAAAACATACACCATGGGATAAAAAAAAACCGGGATAGGTGATAAGTGCCTGTCTGCTCGCGTGCCTCCTAAGCTGCTAATCACGCTGCCGCCTCGTACAGCTCTCTGAGTGGACACCCACTTCACTCCCCAAAGAGAAAGGCCAAGTGGCCATGTGATTGTGAAGCGTGGTGGCCTCATGCCGCCAACCCGCGTGTGCTTCTGTAAAACCGTCGAGAATGGATTTGAAGACGTAATACCTGCGTCAATGCCATTAGGTCCAGGTATAAAGCCGGTCAATTCCACATGCCAATCTCTCCGCGCACCGCCTGCTGAGCTTGTAACGGTGAAAATCCTCGAGTTGCCGAGTGAACAGTTTTGCGTGTAACGTTTCACCACAAAGGAAACCAACACACAAAGGCTAGAAAACTGGATGACAAAGTATAGGACCGTGCTTTGGGTTTTTTTTTGCCCTCCTCTTAAGGATGCCTCCGGGTTACGTAATGTGTGATAAAAACTGGACCTAATTTAATACGAGTGCCGGGGGCGCCGTTATTGTACCGCGTCACTCAACAGAACCTCTCGTGTTACCGTCGGAATGTGTAAAAAAGGCCGGCCAGTCGGGGCAATGGCCTCAGGGCACAGCCCCCGCGCACAGCCACGGGACTCTCCGTCCACACACCACGTGAATATACTGCGGATACACTATAGATGCAAATACATCACGTGGATGCAAATACACCACGTGGATGCAAATACACCACGTGGATACAAATACACCACGTGGATGCAAATACACCACCTGGATACAAATACACACCGTGGATGCAAATACAAATACGCCACGTGGATGCAAATACAAATACACCACGTGGATGCAAATACAAATACACCACGTGGATACAAATACACAACGTGGATACAAATACAAATGCAACACGTGGATGCAAATACAAAGACACCACGTGGATACAAATACACCACGTGGATACAAATACACCACGTGGATGCAAATACAAAGAGACCACGTGGATACAAATACAAAGACACCACGTGGATACAAAGACACCACGTGGATACAAATACACCACGTGGATGCAAATACAAATACACCACGTGGATACAAATAGACCACGTGGATGCAACTACAAATACGACACGTGGATGCAAATACAAATACACCACGTGGATACAAATACACCACGTGGATGCAAATAAAAATACACCACGTGGAAACAAATGCAGCACGTAGATGAAAATACAAATACACCACGTGGAAACAAATGCACCACGTGAATACAAATAGACCACGTAGATACAAATACACCACGTGGATACAAATACACCACGTGGATACAAATACACCACGTGGATACAAATACATCTTGTGGATACAAATGCACCTTGTGGGTACAAATACACCACGCGGATACAAATACAACACGTGGATACAAATACACCACGTGGATACAAATAGACCTTGTGGATACAAAGACACCACGTGGATACAAATACACCACGTGGATACAAGTACGCCTTGTGGATACAAATACACCACGTGGATACAACTACACCACGTGGATACAAATACACCACGTGGATACAAATACACCTCGTGGATACAAATACACCTTGTGGATACAGATGCTCCACGTGGATACAAATACACCTTGTGGATACAGATGCACCACGTGGATACAAATACACCACGTGGATACATATACACCACGTGAATACAAATACACCACGTGGATACAAATACACCTCGTGGATACAAATACACCACGTGGATACAAATACACCACGTGGATACAAATACACCATGTAGATACAAATATACCTTGTGGATACAAATACACCTTGTGGATACAAATACACCGTGTGGATACAAATACACCACGCGGATACAAATACACCTTGTTGGTGCAAATACACCTTGTGGATACTAATACACCTGGTGGATACAAATACACCACGTGGATACAAATACACCACATGAATACAAATACACCACGTAGAGACATATACACCACGTGGATACAAATACACATTGTGGTACAAATACACCTTGTAGATACAAATACACCACGTGGATACAAATACACCACGTGGATACAGATACACCACGTGGATACAATTACACCTTGTGTATACAAATACACCACGTGGATACAAATACACCTCGTAGATACAAATACACCACGTGGATACAAATGCACCACGTGGATACAAATACACCACGTGGATACAAATACACCACGTGGATAAAAATACACCACGTGGATACAAATACACCACATGGATACAAATACACCACGTGGATACACTGGACAAATCACTTAGATACCACGTGTATAACACGTGGATACACCAAATGTATAACACGTGGACACACCACGTGGATACCTCGTACACAAGAAGCGTGGATGAACGTGGTGAATGTACTACAGACAAACGCCGTAGATGCGCCCATCACCCCCCCCCACCCCACCCCACCGCACCCCACTCTCTAATTCCCATCAGAGTGGTCTACCTTCTTTCTTGCCCGACCCAGACAGTGACATAGAAGGTCTGTCGTCGATGCAAGCTTGGCATAAAAGTGAAGTGGTATTATGCAACTTTTGGTTTCCTTGAAAATGAATAAAGGTTTTCCTGGTTTTACCCCCGGTGTGTTTTATATTAAATGGGTATCCACATGGAGATTCTCGTGGGGATCGTGATTTCGCCCGGGAGAGGTTAACCGTGATTACCCGCATACACATGTAGACTCGAGAGGAAATGGGTGGCACCCCCACCCTCCTTTAGCCCATTCAGCTTTAATGAATAGCATTTAGCGTCATGTAGCAGGGAGCGGCTATTGTCGAGCGTGTTCTGCTAGGCCAGCCCAAGCGGCCATTGCTGCGTAGCTCGATCCCAGACTGTGCAAATGTCTATAATTATGCAGGATAAGGATCGCGTGTGTTTTTTCCATCGTTTCGGGAGCGGCCTAAAGCAGGACTTATTTCGTCTTTCTTAGCAAATAGTAGGGGATAACTCCCAGAGATATGGCTCCTCTGCAATGTGACCATTCCCATTGTAGCGATATGACCGACAGTTGAGGCGACCTACTCAAACCTAATCAAACAAAGCCCCCCCCCCCCCCCACACACACAGTCGGCAGGGTGACGTGCGCTGGCAAGGCGCGGGAGCGGCAGGTCGAAAATCTAGTCACGGCATCCAATACCGAGAAAACGGCGCTTGCAAATAGTTTCTTCATGTCAGTGCCAATCCAGTCACGTTTCACTGTTGATAAAGTATGTGACCCCATAACATAGCCGTGATGATTGCAAACAGACATGACGTCAATTATGTATCGCTTTAACCTATTATTATTCATAGAACAGTGGAAATATAGTTTGTTAAATAGAGGATTATACAGAATAAATATTATATTTTAAGGGCAAAAAAATGTACATGTTATAGGTAGGTATATCGTTATGATTATAACATGGTTCTAATGATAATAATAATTAAGCTTATTAAAATAAATACTAAGTTAATAAGATCTGTGTTAAATTGTTGCAGCTCCAGATGAAGCAGCAGGATCGGAGCCTGATGAGAAGCCTTCTGGAGCTGAGGGCCCGTCTGCACCAGATCCGGGGACTCAGTAACTCGGCCAGCATCAGCTCCACGCTACTGCACGTCGGGACGTCCTACAATGATCTGGATTGCTACAACTGGGACTCCTTCATGTCTCTGGATGAGGGCGCCCTGAAGGCTCAGCCGCACCAGGTCGGATGCATGGTCCCTTCGGATGTCATCAACGGAGTCCTGATGCCTATCCTGGATCGGTCTGTGTCTACCCGGGTGCCGCGGCAAGTGGAGCGACCTAGAATCATTCGCCGGAAA
This sequence comes from Arenicola marina, assembly GCA_964019135.1. NCBI lineage: Eukaryota > Metazoa > Annelida > Polychaeta > Arenicolidae > Arenicola > Arenicola marina. Next base: position 28,401,268 of record OZ025249.1, read on the forward strand.
CAATCACTGCCCTCTAGCGACGAAGATTTGCTGGAGGAAGATTACTTCCGAAATTGATAATTAACGAAGCCACCAAGCAACCGGGAACGCCTATACCTGATATGACGAACAAACTGCATACAGTCATAGGAGCTGCCCCCGCTTCTGGCCAAGTCGCACTTGGCGCCATCTTTATTGTCAACGCCACCTAGCGAGTAAGACTCGCTGCCGGTAGACAGCTGTTGGAAAGGTATGGCAGCGCGCTCAATTCACCAGCGAGAGATTCAGATTTATTACTGGATTAATTATTGCAGCTGAACCAATTCAACTTATGATATGCCAGGAATGCTCCTGAGATATGTTCACCTATTGGATATCTATGGTGCGGTCTCTCTCTCATCAAGTGAAGACGTAAATGATTCCGCTTTACTCAAATGTTAATTCTCAGCACTGCTTGAGCATTTATTGGATGTACGCCATGACCTGTATTGCTGCTCATTGTCTCGGATACAAATCTGATTACACAACCCAGTGAGTCCATTGTGAGCGACAGTGACTCATTGATTTTAACGCCGCCGGGACAATGCCTGAAATATACACTCGCCTTTGTACTCGTTAAAAAGTGCTTCAGCTCATCACTCACGTGTCTGTCTTGTCAAGCGAAAAAAAAATTCGCTTTTGATGTAAAAATTGTTATGTTTTCCTCCATTTTTTAATGTATGACTTGAGCACAAAAATGAAACTGACATACGCGTGTCTCTCAGATAGTACGTTGGGATATATGCTTTATTTATTATATGATGTATCACTTCGCACCGACGAGAGGTAACCCGTGAAAGTCTTTGCGAAGGAAGACTTTACACATGTATCTGAGGTGCAGGTTTCGCTTGAATGTTTAAGCGTGTTTCAAGGATATATCGAGATAGGATACACATAAGGCGCAATAAATTGTCCTACATCAGGGGCGGAAGAAGGCGAGGGGTGGGGGCGCACTGAAGACTTTTCGGCCTGGGGGGGGGGGGGCACTGAAGACTTGCGCCCAGGTGGGGGGGGGGGGGGTACTTAATACAATGCTGGGTTTGTGGGGGTTCAGCCGTAAAGCCCCTCCTTTTTCACCGCCAAAATTCGCACTGTCGGGGGCGTTTTACCGCCAAAAACCTCTCAGAAGGGGTATATTTTTGGCGGCAACACGCTCTATAAACATTTTCAGAGCCGCCCCCACCCCTCGGTCGCAAGTTTTAAAATGTCCGCTCTATAGGGGTATCTGTTTAATCATAAATGTCCGCTAGAGAAGTATCTTTTTCATCACAAATATCCGCTTTCTCAGGCATCAAGGCACGGGCGGACCCCCCCCCCTCCCACCAGATTTCATAATAGTGCCCCCCCCCCCTCCCGCGGCCTTGCGATCGGGGATCGAGGGGCTCTGAACCAAATTGCACTGCACGCTAGTACTGCACACTTCATAATCGTTGGTAAGAAAGAACACATAAACTACAAATGCATTGCACCTCCTTGCCTCTCTAAGGAGGCAGAATTTAAAAGGGGGGTGGGGCGCAAATATACTTACTTTAGGGTCTGAAAGGGCGCACGTGCCCCATGTGCCGCCCAAACAACTGAACACGCCAATGAGTAGAAGGTAAAGCGCTTTAGTCAAACTTGACCCCGCACCCCGCCAGCATTTACTGGGATCGATATATATATATATATATATAGACATAAGGTTCATATATATTTAAAGTGTATATATATTTTTTTTTTTGCGCGCGGCACGTGTACTTGACCCAGATCGCTGAGTAATGTATCGTATATAATCTCTGATAGATAAGACTGTGATATGAGTACGATGGTCAATCCAAGTGGACTTATGGGACCCTCGTCGAAAGTGACGTCATCTCCTGCTGATACCCACGAAAATAACGACTTCATTGTTATCTGATAACTGATGTCCTGCAATAAAGAAAGAGAACTGTGCTGCTCTCGATTCCCTGACTTGGTCTCTATTTAATTAAATGGATCTTACCAATGAGGATTAAACCAGTGGTCATTTGACCTGACCTCTAGTTGAGGAGATCATCACCATGACGACGTGATTACTAGTTGATCATTGTATTGGTGACTTGATCGCTTATTAGGGTGATCATTAAAGACAACATGTAACTTGCAGGCTGTCCAGTGATCTTACTTTTCCTACGTTTTGGTCTCAATCCTATTATTCAAACTTTTCTTTATAATACCTACCTTTTCCTACTTTTTGGCATTTACTTTGACAGACACATTTGTCGTGAATTGCTGTACAATTGTGCATATCGCTTGTGTTTATTACACAAGTCAGTAGTCTGAGGCGTCTTGTGTTGCGTCATGATTTTTATTTAAAACCAGCGCTGCCCTCTCTCAAGTTTTATTAACGAAAATACAGGTGGAGGTGAGGAGCGCACAAGGAATGTTATAAAACAGTAGGTTCTCAATAATATAACTGATTGTGCTTTGTTGTAGTTTGTGCTTCTATTTTCCTACCTTGGTCCTACTTTTTCTATATTTTCATTCCTGCCTTTGTCCTACTTTTTGATGAGGGTGAACTGTATCTCCGTTTAAAATGATTCATATGACGATAGTTACATCTATTTTCGAATTAACAGTACCTTTATTTAAAAATCGAACTTTAAAAAAAAGTTAAAATCATGACAGGGACCGTGTAAAATAATTTCAAATTGTATTCCAAAGGGTCTTTATTTTGCTCTATATCTAATACATCATATAGACGATGGAAACCTGTTTGACAGTAAGACGATGTTATGTGCCTTACCTTTTTGCAGCGCACATTGAACCTTCTCTATAAACCAGGACATGAAGTAACAACTGGAAACCAGCGACGACCACGTAACCGCCCACTCTCTGCCTTCGACTCACTCAGCTAGGGCTCCATTATATCTCTGTTGTCGCCTACGTCCTCAATGCATTTTCATGCAACTCGCTCACCAGGGCGGCGCCGCGCAAATTGATAGGAAAAATGCATCGCGCATTTCTACAAATTAGTGCTGGGACCCAGCCTAAGCCTAATAATACATGAAATCAGGCGATGAAAAGAAAGAGTTCTGTCACAATTATGACTTTTTCGAAAAGATACAAGATGTTTGGGGTATTAAATACACAAAGCTCGTTATTTTGGTGTTTTATTCTTGAAAACTATATTGTTGCAAGAAATTACAGCTGATTTGACCGTTTTTCAAGAATCTTGAAATTTGTTCCCGGCCGACAGCAGCGGTAAAAGCGGACCTTGCGTAGCGCCACCGTGCGGGGAGCTTGGTAGCCGCATTTACGGCGTCTATCGCTCTGCTTGACAGCTCATTAAAGTTTATCGTCAGAAAACTTCTAAATGCCGCTACTTGTAATGTTCCCGGAGCTTTGTCGTCCGGCGATTTACTGCGAAGATTTTTGAATGGACGATCACTATGTTATGAAGTGAGAGGTGCAGTTGATGGCTTTTTCGGCTCTGGCGTCATCGACTGAGTCAAATGCGGTATGTCTTGCTACAGTAAACTTGGGTAATTTAACTGGGCGCGGTAGCGTGTCGGTGGCGCTATGTGCATAGAGGGAGTGACTCGATGATGAAAGGGGTTAAGACCAATACTTGCTGGAAGGAATTAACCACGAGTTCAAAAGAAACTAATCGGTCGCATTTCAATGGCATTCTTTGGAGATGGCCTCATACCCAATGAATCTGACATCTTAACATCCCTCGCTCGGTCGTCTGGCAAAAAACAAGGCGCACGTACAGTCACCTCACCCACCACCAACCGCACCCACCCGTACCCGCCGCTGATCTGGGCCAGCAGTAGTAATGAACGTTAAGTAAGTTATAAAGTTGTGCTTGTGCCCCCCCACCCCACCCCCGCCCATCTGAACTGTTAACCGTATGGAAGATCTCATCCACCCCAAGACCCCCTCCCCCGTCTTTTTTGGGTTTAGGAAGTGCTGACCCCTTTCAGATTAAACCGCCCCTCCGCCGGCGATGTCACTAATCAAAAAGTGGAGACCCTGCCCTTATCTTTAGAGAACCCGTCCCGAAGTGAAACGCGCATCCCTTTTCGAAATGCTGATTGATATGCCCCACGGCCAACCGCAAAAGCTTTCTATTTCACATCATAGGTGGGCGAGAACGCTAGCATAGCAAGAAAGATCCTTGTAAATCCTACCCCTGTGCTTGCTTCGGAGTTAACCGGTAAAGTACCTATTAATATGTCAGCAACCGAGTACAATATGCTTGTACCAAGCTAGTTATTCAGGATTAAACCGAAAGATAAAATAATTGACGCCTTGTCTCTTAACAAATACAGAGAGTTCTGAAAGAAGAGGTCTATCATAAGTCTGGTATGCGATGAAATATGTGAGGAACATGTCTGCGTGAGCCAGGGAAGGAGGGGAGGGGGGGGGGGCCCTAGGAGTATTTAGGGAGGGGGGGGGGCCCTAGGAGTATTTAGGGAGGGGGGGGGGCCCTAGGGGTATATATTGGGAATGGCCCTCATAACGTCACCAGTCGTGTATGATACTGGTTGCATTGTGATTTGGGCGGGTTTTGTCCTTAAAATACGGTAAAATACTCAATAGAGAAGCCGAGGAAAAGAGAACAAGAGAACAAGAGAACAAGAGATTCGTTTGTTGTGGTACTACGGTTTGCGTTGCGGCATTTGCGCTTATGACTGAATAAGCCTATCTGTGACCGACAGAGCTTACCGCAGTCGTCACGTAGATGATCTCTAGTCGTTAGGCATAACACGGCAACTTGTACGATGTATTTCAGGTCGATATTTCTACAGTTACACGTAAGATATTGTGTATTTTGCTCGTATAATACATTTACTTTAAAGACAAGACATAAGTACATCTCTATATACATATGAGTGTAAGGCCTCTTCTAGGTCTCCATGGTAACACCCACGCTCATTCATACGGCGGCGCACTCGGGCGCCGTAATTGCCGTCGTCCATAGCAACACGGTTTAAGTTAATTACGGAAGAAACGAACATTCCAATAACGTCTAACGTCAAAAATACACGCTTTATATGATGTGTTAGTAGTATTATGGGATAGAGACTAGTCTGATGGGCCTCATCAAGAGGAGTGTATAATACTTATAATAGGCTTCATTACCCTTGGCTTCATCGAAATAATGTAGACATACGTCCAACCTCGTCATCAATGGCGGTGTTAAATATGACACGGATTATAAAAGGGTATAAGCTTACATGGTACCATATGTATATGAATATATTTATATATGAATATATGTTTTTATGCGAATATATCTATGCATATGAACATATCTATGCATCTGAACACATATGAACATATCTATGCATCTGAACACATATGAAGATATCTATGCATATGAACATATCTACGCATCTGAACTTATATGAAGATATCTCGGCATATGAATATGTATAGGCATATGAACATATCTATGCATGTGAACATATCTATGCATATGAACATATCTATGCATATGAACATATCTATTAATATGGAGATATCTATGCATATGAAGATATCTATTCATATGGAGATATCTATGCATATGGAGATATCTATGCATATGAAGATATCTATGCATATGAAGATATCTATTAATATGGAGATATCTATGCATATGAACATATCTATTCATATGGAGATATCTATGCATATGAAGACATCTATGCATATGAAGATATCTATGCATGTGAACATATCTATGTATATGAATACAGGCCTATCTATGTATGTATATGAATAAGAAGGAAAACTATGCATATAACTACTTATGGACGTGTCTTGACTTCGACTGGCGTTTGTAGGTACGGTGCTGCATGGATTTCGTAGTAGCTTAACGAAAGCAAAATAACCCTTCGGATAGATATGGCCGAGTATACGACGTCATTTTCGGTTGCACACCGCTGTCGGCGAGGTCGGGTCATCCACGGAACCGGCAGATGTTGAACTCGCACGCGACACGATTGTTTCGACAGTAGATGTCGAAGAATTGACAGCGGACGACGCTGAGGCAGAGATCGGCGCAGGTGAGTACATCCGGGTTGTTGAGGTCACGGAGGTGTTCGAGACGCTCAGTGGACTGCAGATACGGCGTCATGTCGCCGACACGGGCGAAGAAGGAGGAGAAAATCCGTCGTCCGTCGTCTGTGACGTGAGTGCTCCTGGGGGTCTGGATGGACTGCGGCATGGTGTGGTGTCCGCGCATCATAACGTACCCCTTGGGACGTGCTGCGTACGGGAGGGCCGGGTGGGGTATGGGGGGGGGGGGATATAAAGATTACGGCTGGTCATTGTTGCAACAATGTGGGTTAAATCAATGTTGCTGTTGGAGTGACTCTCCAAGTGAAATGAATATGTCCCATCTCTCTTACTAAAGTTGTGTGCGGTGGGTGTGTGTGGTATGGTAATGAGTGAAAGAGGGTTATAAAAAGTGTTCACGTTGCGAGATCAATGAATTATTGGTCATTATAACAACATTATGCGACATATGTTGAATTTTTCTTGATCGTAATAATTATTAATCATTATTAATTAATTATTATCATCCGATGATTTGTAAGCTAAATGCAATGGTCAGTATATAGAGAGACTGGGTTAAACGTTCTAGTGGAATCGATGTAACAGACAGGCGGTCATACGAAACTTGACTCACGAGACTTGCAAATAAATCCATCTTGTTTGTCAGACATCCAGTGTCGTGACAACGTGTGGTTTGGGAAGGACAGAGCAACGGCTTCACCAGTCCCTGCGTGCGTAGTGTCCTCACTGGCCGCTAGGGGTGCAACAGTATAATAAACCTGGATTGTGTAGTCTCTCGGAAGTCTAGGAACATTGTATCTATAGTTGAGACATAGATTTCATACCATTTCAGTGTTCACTTAAAAATATATATGACATTGCATATGTGGAATTGATTTTTTTCGTTTGCGGATGATTATATTATGTTGCTGCATAATCCATATATGCAGACTTATGCATAATATGATATAAAGGAGGTCGTTAAAACGTGTCAACTGCTGTCGTAAATGTCAGATTTGATTAACACGATGCATTACACATGCCTTAACGTTAGGCTGGTCAACTTGATTTCGCAAATGACAGAAGAGGCAACACATTATATGTCAGAGAGACTGAGGTTACAATCACATTGCTAGCTTTAACAGAACTAGATTGATTATGTGTTACGTTCCGCGTAAACCATATTAAGGAATGTGTTAGTTTTCAGTGAATGTATGATTTAGATAAGATGTCCGTGGGGTCCGAGAAAATGCCCTGAAAATGTTTGTTATTACCTAAGTGACTCCAATAGTACGCATTATATAACCAGGGTAATCCATAAACTACTATAATTTTATTTTGTTTTGTATTTTGTTTTGTGTTATCACTGTCGGTTTAACTGCTATGGAGTGTTCAAACTCTTGTTTCGACGAACTGTCCTTTCATGACCATAGAATGCGTCAAATTCTACGTACCGCTTGCAGAAAGTCACGCGTGTATGAATTTTATTCGTGGATGGGACATAAGACACATCTGGGAGCAAATCCTTTGTTCCTCTTTGGACAAGTAGCCGATATAGCCCCCTTAAGGAGAGGTAAAACTCATTGTGAGCAGGGATTCAATGGGTTATCCAATAGACATGACACGCGAACCCAACCGAGACGATGCAACAAAAAGATGAAACAAAAGCAAACTTGCGCTGCGTGGCGGGCGCCAACACCTCACGCGATCTCAGACACGGCTGCCAACCGAGACAGCCGCCTTTCAGTCTGATGCTCGTCCTTTTAGTGGCAATGTACATAGTGTAGATTGTGAGGAGTGGCAATTTAAATAGTGTAGAGAATGAGGAGTGGCAATGGACACATTGCAGAGAGTGAGGAGTGACGATGTACATAGTGTAGAGTGTGAGGAGTGGCAATTTACATAGTGTAGAGGGTGAGGGGTGGCAATTTACATAGTGTGGAGGGTGAGGGGTGGCAATGTACATAGTGTAGAGTGTGAGGGGTGGCAAGTTACATAGTTTAGAGAGTGAGGAGTGGCAATGTTCATAGTGTTGAGTGTGAGGAGTGGCAATTTACATAGTGTAGAGAATGAGGAGTGGCAATGTACACATTGCAGAGAGTGAGGAGTGACAATGTACATAGTGTAGAGAGTGAGGAGTGGCAATTTAAATAGTGTAGAGAATGAGGAGTGGCAATGTACATAGTGTAGAGTGTGAGGAGTGGCAATTTAAATAGTGTAGAGAATGAGGAGGGGCAATGTACATAGTGTAGAGTGTGAGGAGTGGCAATGTACATAGTGTAGAGTGTGAGGAGTGGCAATTTACATAGTGTAGAGGTTGGGGGGTGGCAATGCACATAGTGTAGAGAGTGAGGAGTGGCAATTTAAATAGTGTAGAGAATGAGGAGTGGCAATGTACACATTGCAGAGAGTGAGGAGTGACGATGTACATAGTGTAGAGTGTGAGGAGTGGCAATTTACATAGTGTAGAGGGTGAGGGGTGGCAATTTACATAGTGCAAAGAGTGAGGAGTGGCAATGTACATGGTGTAGAGAGGGAGGAGTGGTAATGTACATAGGCATAGAGTGAGGAGTGACAATGTACATAGTGTAGAGAGTGAGGAGTGGTAATGTACATAGGCATAGAGTGGTGAGTGCCAAATTATATAGTGTAGAGAGTGATGAGGGGCAATGTACATAGTGCAAAGAGTGAGGAGTGGCAATGAACATAGTGTAGGGAGTGGAATGGCAATCTACATCGTGTAATGGGTGAGGAGTGGCAAGGTACATAGTGTAGAGAGTCAGAAGTGGCAATGATACATAGGTATAGAGTAGTTAGTGGCAATGTACATAGTGCACACAGTGATGAGTGGCATTGTACACATTGCAGAGAGTGAGGAGTGGCAATGTACATAGTGTACAGAGTGAGGAGTGGCAATTTAAATAGTGTACAGAGTGAGGAGTGACAATGTACATTGTGCAGACGGGTGGGTGACTTACCCCACGTGGTGAGGCGTCAGTAACCCGACACAGAGGGGTGGGTGACTTACCCCACGAGGGGTGGGTGACTTACTCCACGTGGTGAGGCGTCAGTAACCCGACACAGAGGGGTGGGTGACTTACCCCACGAGGGGTGGGTGACTTACCCCACGTGGTGAGGCGTCAGTAACCCGACACAGAGGGTGGGTGACTTACTCCACGTGGTGAGGCGTCAGTAACCCGACACAGAGGGGTGGGTGACTTACCCCACGTGGTGAGGCGTCAGTAACCCGACACAGAGGGTGGGTGACTTACCCCACGTGGTGAGGTGTCAGTAACCCGACACAGAGGGGTGGGTGACTTACCCCACGTGGTGAGGCGTCAGTAACCCGACACAGAGGGGTGGGTGACTTACCCCACGTGGTGAGGTGTCAGTAACCCGACACAGAGGGGTGGGTGACTTACCCCCCGTGGTGAGGTGTCAGTAACCCGACACAGAGGGGTGGGTGACTTACCCCCCGTGGTGAGGTGTCAGTAACCCGACACAGAGGGGTGGGTGACTTACCCCCCGTGGTGAGGCGTCAGTAACCCGACACAGAGGGGTGGGTGACTTACCCCACGTGGTGAGGCATCAGTAACCCGACACAGAGGGATGGGTGACTTACCCCACGTGGTGAGGCATCAGTAACCCGACACAGAGGGATGGGTGACTTACCCCCCGTGGTGAGGTGTCAGTAACCCGACACAGAGGGGTGGGTGACTTACCCCACGAGGGGTGGGTGACTTACCCCACGTGGTGAGGCGTCAGTAACCCGACACAGAGGGTGGGTGACTTACTCCACGTGGTGAGGCGTCAGTAACCCGACACAGAGGGGTGGGTGACTTACCCCACGTGGTGAGGCGTCAGTAACCCGACACAGAGGGTGGGTGACTTACCCCACGTGGTGAGGTGTCAGTAACCCGACACAGAGGGGTGGGTGACTTACCCCACGTGGTGAGGCGTCAGTAACCCGACACAGAGGGGTGGGTGACTTACCCCACGTGGTGAGGTGTCAGTAACCCGACACAGAGGGGTGGGTGACTTACCCCCCGTGGTGAGGTGTCAGTAACCCGACACAGAGGGGTGGGTGACTTACCCCCCGTGGTGAGGTGTCAGTAACCCGACACAGAGGGGTGGGTGACTTACCCCCCGTGGTGAGGCGTCAGTAACCCGACACAGAGGGGTGGGTGACTTACCCCACGTGGTGAGGCATCAGTAACCCGACACAGAGGGATGGGTGACTTACCCCACGTGGTGAGGCATCAGTAACCCGACACAGAGGGATGGGTGACTTACCCCCCGTGGTGAGGTGTCAGTAACCCGACACAGAGGGGTGGGTGACTTACCCCCCGTGGTGAGGCGTCAGTAACCCGACACAGAGGGGTGGGTGACTTACCCCACGTGGTGAGGCATCAGTAATGGGTGACTTACCCCACGTGGTGAGGCATCAGTAACCCGACACAGAGGTGTGGGTGACTTACCCCACGTGGTGAGGCATCAGTAACCCGACACAGAGGTGTGGGTGACTTACCCCACGTGGTGAGGCATCAGTAACCCGACACAGAGGTGTGGGTGACTTACCCCACGTGGTGAGGCATCAGTAACCCGACACAGAGGGGTGGGTGACTTACCCCACGTGGTGAGGCATCAGTAACCCGACACAGAGGGGTGGGTGACTTACCCCACGTGGTGAGGCATCAGTAACCCGACACAGAGGGATGGGTGACTTACCCCACGTGGTGAGGCATCAGTAACCCGACACAGAGGGTGGGTGACTTACCCCACGTGGTGAGGTGTCAGTAACCCGACACAGAGGGGTGGGTGACTTACCCCACGTGGTGAGGCATCAGTAACCCGACACAGAGGGTGGGTGACTTACCCCACGTGGTGAGGTGTCAGTAACCCGACACAGAGGGGTGGGTGACTTACCCCACGTGGTGAGGCATCAGTAACCCGACACAGAGGGGTGGGTGACTTACCCCACGTGGTGAGGCATCAGTAACCCGACACAGAGGGATGGGTGACTTACCCCACGAGGTGAGGTGTCAGTAACCCGACACAGAGGGGTGGGTGACTTACCCCACGTGGTGAGGTGTCAGTAACCCGACACAGAGGGGTGGGTGACTTACCCCCCGTGGTGAGGCATCAGTAACCCGACACAGAGGGGTGGGTGACTTACCCCACGTGGTGAGGCATCAGTAACCCGACACAGAGGGGTGGGTGACTTACCCCACGTGGTCAGGTGTCAGTAACCCGACACAGAGGGGTGGGTGACTTACCCCACGTGGTGAGGCATCAGTAACCCGACACAGAGGGTGGGTGACTTACCCCACGTGGTGAGGCATCAGTAACCCGACACAGAGGGGTGGGTGACTTACCCCACGTGGTGAGGCATCAGTAACCCGACACAGAGGGGTGGGTGACTTACCCCACGTGGTGAGGCATCAGTAACCCGACACAGAGGGATGGGTGACTTACCCCACGTGGTGAGGCATCAGTAACCCGACACAGAGGGATGGGTGACTTACCCCACGAGGTGACCATCGGGGCCCTGAGATGCGAGGTGTCTGCCCACTGCCACTCCCACTGCAGGGCGTCTGTTATACCCAGCAGCATCCCTGTCCACAGTCTGACTGGGGCGACGGTGCTGGCCTCTGTCGGCTGAACATTCAGCGTGATCGTGGTGGAAGCCGTTGTGTCGACGAATTCCCACTGGAAGATAACATTGCGGAAAAGACAGCTTCAGCTTTAATACAGTACCCTTAAAAAAATTATATACATGTTCTTTGAGAAATGTAGGCGTTAGAACATGTTATATTCAAATTAAACGGAACACTATGTTAGCGATATCCGAAGTTTGATGACCTAGTACATATGAAAGCCACATATTCCGACATGAGATGAGAGAAGCCTGGTAAAGGGTGTCTTTTAATAAAGTTTCTTATTTATTATTTCACCTTTTTATATTTGTTCTCCGACCTAAATACACGACTGAAGGTAGTACGCTGGATCACCCTTGCGCCGCCTAGCGAGTACTATTGATATGCCATTATTTCGTCAGCTATCGAGGATTTGTTCTTCCCTTCTAATGTAAATAGCAGTAAACAATATCAAAGAAAAATCAGGTCGTCTAGTTTGACCTGAAAAATCAAAGTGTCTTTACATCCCCAAAATTCTGTGAAAACAGTGACAACGCTGGGTTTTCATTTATAAGGGGTTCGGTGGAACGGTTTAATCTCACATAGCAAAAACCAATTAGCATGCAGACCTATAAATATTATCATATTATTTTGGTTAGGATATCCCAAAGCACTCTTGGAACATAATGGCGCAGATATATTGGGCGATTAGTCAGAACAAGTCGACAGAAGGAAGCAAACCCGACGGGAATAGATATCAACGCATGGATATCACGAAGCTTGAGATACACCTACCAACACACAGCTAGGGATAGACATACCAAAGAAAAACTTGGGCTGCACCTACCAAAGCAAAACCTGGGCTACACCTACCAAAGCAAAACTTGGGCTACACCCACCAAAGCAAAACTTGGGCTACACCCACCAAAGCAAAACTTGGGCTGCACCTACCAAAGCAAAACCTGGGCTACACCTACCAAAGCAAAACTTGGGCTACACCCACCAAAGCAAAACTTGGGCTACACCCACCAAAGCAAAACTTGGGCTGCACCTACCAAAGCAAAACCTGGGCTACATCTACCAAAGCAAAACTTGGGCTACACCCACCAAAGCAAAACTTGGGCTACACCTACCAAAGCAAAACTTGGGCTACACCCACCAAAGCAAAACTTGGGCTACACCTACCAAAGCAAAACTTGGGCTGCACCTACCAAAGCAAAACTTGGGCTACACCCACCAAAGCAAAACTTGGGCTACACCTACCAAAGCAAAACTTGGGCTACAGCTACCAAAGCAAAACTTAGGTTACACCCACGAAAGCAAAAGTTGGGCTACACCCACCAAAGCAAAACTTGGGCTGCACCTACAAAAGCAAAACTAGGGCTACACCCACCAAAGCAAAACTTGGGCTACACCCACCAAAGCAAAGCTTGGGCTACACCTACAAAAGCAAAACTTGGGCTACACACACAAAAGCAAAACTTTGGCTACACCTACCAAAGCAAAACTTGGGCTACACCCACCAAAGCAAAACTTGGGCTACACCTACTAAAGCAAAACTTGGGCTACACCCACGAAAGCAAAAGTTGGGCTACACCCACTAAAGCAAAACTTGGGCTGCACCTACCAAAGCAAAACTTGGGCTACACCTACCATAGCAACACTTGGGCTACACCCACCATCTCGCCCCCCCCCACCCCCCGCCCCCTTCGCCTACACCTTCCGTCCTCTAGATTAACGTCGATCACTTGTATCTTCATTGACTTCTTACGTATGTCGAGCTTCATGTGAACATTTAAGTAGGCCAATGTTCATTTGGACTTTTAAGTGGGCTAAGCCAGGTTGAATTCATCATTTAGTTCTCCGATTTGTTCGGGGACAGGCGCTTCCTAACTCCCCGCCCCCCCTTTTCCCAGCCGCTCCCCTCCTGGACTCTGTGTGACCCCATACGTAGTGGTCTGTGAGATGACGGAGCACGGCAGGTTAAGAATATAGCCCTGTATTGATTCCGGCCGCAATCGTTAACTACACAGTGGACGTGGCCTCTCTCCTCAACCCCCCCCCCCCCCTCCGTCGCCCCCGCCCCTCCAGGTCCCTAACAAAATCCTTTGTGACCAGCGTGACATGTAAGAAAGCGTCGCTTTTGTTGCGGTCAAGGTCACCTGTGCCTGTTAGCTGGCAGCCTGACAGGCCGCATGGTCATACGGGGGGTGAAGGCCGGGACAAAACAGGGACAAGGCGAGGGGGACGGTGTCTCTTCACATGGAGAGGGCGCCGACGGGAACGGGTTTGTTGTGACAGTCGTGGATGCACGGTTGTTTATCATGGGGCAGTTATCCATAAACATTACGTTGACGATGGCTATAGGACTACATGTACGCCCTCTGGTGGTTCTCCTTCAGAGCTGTCTAACCGGCGTCTCCATGATAAACGGACGTCAGCCACAACGTCACCAACCTCATTATTCATCGGGGCCTCGTTCTCGTTATACAGGAACATTGCGAGGTCAGTCTGTGCCCCCCCCCCCCCCCACACTCCCACCCTCCACTACCACACACCGTGTTCCAATCCTGTGGATTTACCACACTGTAAAGCCGAGGGCGGGGGGTCACGGGGGTACATATAACAACAGCCCTCAGTCAGCAAATGCCAACAGTGTATGAATGGTCCAGCGCTGTCGCTTGCATCACCCTCCATCCTGCCTTTCTATGGTTGTCATGTAAGATGCAACTAACATTAGGCTACAGCCTGTAACCCCAGTCACCCCAGTGATGGATGGCCCCTTATGGCTTCCCTGGGTTGTACCCACAATGTTACCGGAACTTGCCTGAGTGACCCCCCACTCCCACCCCCTTATCCTTGTTCACCCTCTATCTCAAGGGTGGCTCGCATGTCTCCCGGAATCTGAGACCCATGGACCACCGCTTGAACTAGGCGGCTGACAACAGAAAGTATATATGATGTAGTCGGTGTCGGGTATTACAGAAACGTTGTTTTCCCTTCCCTTCTCTGGCCATCTTAGTTCGTACTTTATTGTTTTCCCGTCATGACTGGAGTGCTATTGATTGACGAGTGCAGCTGTACTCAGCCGCATGACAGGCGCATGTCGTTGAAACCACTTAAGCCGCACGTATAGCCGTGTATAGATTAAAATGGGAGTAAAATAAAGAAATCATGCCGGAAGAATGTTTGGTTTGGATAGTGATGAAATCGAATAATAGGTAACTGAGATTATTTTTTTCTTTTCCATGCCATGGAAATTCAAGCTTCGAGCGGGATATCACGTGTGCATCACGTGGTCGACCCGATGTCACATCTATATGCCACGTCTGTATCCTAAAACATTTGAAAAAGGCAAAAAAAGTAGGCTTTTGTTTTTACTTTACTAGCAGTCTCCCAGCCATAGAATATATGCTAACTGATACATGTTCGGCGTTACCGTTTGCGACAGAATGAACTCCAGGTCGACCTGGTCGGATATGCTGGCCACATCCCCGTAGGAGAGTTCACACTGTGTCCGCGCCCGCGCAAAAGTCGATTCCTGGGCATAGAAGCCAAAGCAGAAGTCGTTCACGTCATACCATCCGATAGGACAGCCCTCCGCAGTCACTGAAACAACAGACACGGACATTCAAATAATGGAGAGCCCTCCGCAGCCACTGAAACAACAGACACGGACATTCAAATAATGGACAGCCCTCCGCAGTCAAACAACCGACACGGACATTCAAATAATGGAGGGCCCTCCGCAGTCACTGAAACAACCGACACGGACATTCAAATAATGGACAGCCCTCCGCAGCCACTGAAACAACCGACACGGACATTCAAATAATGGAGAGCCCTCCGCAGCCACTGAAACAACCGACACGGACATTCAAATAATGGACAGCCCTCCGCAGCCACTGAAACAACCGACACGGACATTCAAATAATGGACAGCCCTCCGCAGTCACTGAAACAACCGACACGGACATTCAAATAATGGAGGGCCCTCAGCAGCCACTGAAACAACCGACACGGACATTCAAATAATGGAGAGCCCTCCGCAGTCAAACAACCGACACGGACATTCAAATAATGGACAGCCCTCCGCAGCCACTGAAACAACCGACACGGACATTCAAATAATGGACAGCCCTCCGCAGTCACTGAAACAACCGACACGGACCTTCAAATAATGGACAGCCCTCCGCAGCCACTGAAACAACCGACACGGATATTCAAATAATGGACAACCCTCCGCAGTCATTGAAACAACCGACACGGACATTCAAGTAATGGACAGCCCTCCGCAGCCACTGAAACAACCGACACGGACATTCAAGTAATGGACAGCTCTCCGCAGTCACTGAAACAACCGACACGGACATTCAAGTAATGGACAGCTCTCCGCAGTCACTGAAACAACCGACACGGACATTCAAGTAATGGACAACCCTCCGCAGTCACTGAAACAACCGACACGGACATTCAAGTAATGGACAGCCCTCCGCAGTCACTGAAACAACCGACACGGATATTCAAATAATGGACAGCCCTCCGCAGTCACTGAAACAACCGACACGGACATTCAAATAATGGACAGCCCTCCGCAGTCACTGAAACAACCGACACGGATATTCAAATAATGGACAGCCCTCCGCAGTCACTAAAACAACCGACACGGACATTCAAATAATGGACAGCCCTCCGCAGTCACTAAAACAACGGACACGGACATTCAAGTAATGGACAGCCCTCCGCAGCCACTGAAACAACCGACACGGACATTCAAGTAATGGACAGCTCTCCGCAGTCACTGAAACAACCGACACGGACATTCAAGTAATGGACAGCTCTCCGCAGTCACTGAAACAACCGACACGGACATTCAAGTAATGGACAGCCCCTCCGCAGTCACTGACACAACCGACTCTGACATTCAAATAATTGGCAGTCCCCTAATGCGCGCGTAATATAAAAAGACCGAAATTTTAATAAATCTTGCAGCTTTGTTGTCTCTTAGTAATCTGGAAGAAAGCTGTCGGTGGCAACTCCATTAATGACAGCGAATGCGCCATTATTGACAGCTATTACGTCATTATTGACAGCTATTACGTCATTATTGACAGCCATTACGTCAAGGTCATATGCGTTGCAATCGTGATAATTAGCCAATGTTAACTTAAACAGCGTGCGACACTACTTTAGATCTAAGCCAAGCTCAGGAATATTATATATTATATATATAGTGGTGTTGGTAAAGAGTTAGACTAGATACCACACCGATGACGCTGTGTTTTAAAAATTACTGAAGACGAGAATGAGTGTATCGACTTTCTGGCAATAGAAGTGACGCTTGTACGGGAACATGGTTCTTTCTCAATTTATACATACAAGTAGCCGACGGTAAAACAAAAGCGTTACTGTTGACGACGATCAATAAGATTCTGACGGCAATCGCTGTTGACACTTTTAACCTTGCCCTGTTGGGAGATTTCAATGTAAACACGTTAAACCATTAACATTGTCTTAAAGGATCCACAATTATCGTTAATTATGTTTCAGGTAAATCACCGACCTTAATTAATGTTGTGACCATACATGTTTTAAAGTGCTTGCGAGATATATTGCCAAGCATTGCTTGAGAATAAATATGAAAACCGGGGCATTGAACAATTTAAGACCGACTGCGCACATGCAATATCGACCTAGTTATAAGCCGAAACGTAACTTGGCGCCCTCAGTCAATTGGCGTTTCCGGGCTATAATGGGATTTGTCCCTATTAAAGTGTGATTATTGCTTTGAGTCCACACTCCGCCATATGGTACATACTCCACCACATATGGGTCACCTACCTGCTTTCATGTTGTCACAGTGATTTGTTGCAATTTTAACGGCACCAACATTTCTTTGGGGGACTACTCGAAAAACCTCCCTTAAAAATATGATACGATAAGGCTTTCCGGCTCTCTCTAAACACAATATTAACCATGTTACACAGCCGTCCATGTGTTGTATCCCTCAGACATGTTTGATTACATATTATAAAACTTCATCCTATATTCTCTAGATAACATGTTTTGTGACCTTGACCTTGTTGTTACCTTGCCCTTAGATGCGTGACCTTGATCAATATCGTCAAATATTAATGCTATGCCGTACGCAATGTGTCGTTTGTCTGACTTGTTGCCTTCATAGATAAATTAAGGAGTCATTTTCCCACCAAAATTCTCTCATACGGTTCCAGGTTAAAGTTTAGGCATTGTTTGCAGCAAAACTGTTCAGGCGATATGCAAATTTGAAATACGGCATACAAGGTGCCTGTAGGCCTAATACGTGAAAGAATTGTCACCTTGATTAAATGGAAACTGTAAACGTTATAGTAATTGTTCGGACCTCCCAAGGTTTAAGCGAATGTCAAAAATATTCCTGTGACCTTGACCTTTGAGTTACGAATTCGATCTGTCGATGGGCAGTTGGAATGTTTTGGTAAAAGTAGAGGTCGACATCTTAAGCCATTCGACAAATTATGCGTCACGTTAAGGTCAAACAGACTAACGGTTCACACCAACATAAGAATCAACCAATAGACGAAAACCTGCTTTATCACAAAGACCATAAATCCCGAATGTAACTAAGATATGACGGAAGCTTTTAGCTTTCGGACAGTAAGTAACCATGCAATCTACACTGCTATATAACCTTCCGAGCAGACACTCAATAATAGTAGAGAGAAGCCATCCGATGTGAACCAATCGAAGTACGTGTTATATATGAAAAGGTAATGAAGCCTTTGGCCACAGGTTACCGGGCAAGGGGCAGCGTTTTGGGTCGGTGTACTTCACGACGACCTTCGTTTTTCGCACTGACAAGCAACCTTCATCATAAGAAGACATATATATGCACAGGCATATATGAGACCGAATATATGGCAATTGGAAAGAAAAATAAACTGTCGTTCAATTGTACTTGAAATCAATAGCATCTCACGACTGTACATTTTGCCGTACATTTAAACAGCCGATCCCGTGTAATATCCCTCAGAAATGTTTGATTACATATTACAAAACTTCATCATATGTTCTCTAGATAACTATGACGCAGCCATGTTTGACTTAAATACTGACGTTAAATATTATTTACCGCTTTATTTTATCGTAACTTCTTATCTTACGGGTACTCACGCGTGTCGACGTCGACTGAGGCACAACTGATAGACATTATGGTGGCCACGATCAGAATCAGTATCCGGGTCATGATGAATCGTCCGGGCTTCGCGTTTTAATCGTCGAGACAAAGATTGAAACGCAGTTAGCAAAAGGCTATATTCGTGACGTATACTTCTACAAATTTTCGGTTCGCATTATGTTTCGCCGTGTTTTTGGAAATGCGGAAGACTTCCTCGTAGTAATGTTATGCTAGCTTGAATACCAGTCATACCTCGGCAAATATCAATAAACCAGAGTTCACAGGTTTGGTCCGAGGAAGCGAGAAGATCCAAAGCACGAGTTTTTCCTGCTGAGACAGATACAGTGACAGCACCGATCTTTTATGGCTCGAAGTCATCCCGCTAGGCGGAGACACTGAGATCGCGCAGCACGTGGAACCCACGTGATGGTGACGTCACTGGTTCGCGCGCTGCCCGTGGTTCCTCACCCTGTCGGCTGTACATTGTAAAACGGATGAGCTTGGTCCGTGATGGCCCACTGTCACGTCAAGCCGGAGTTTGTCGGGTCACGGTTGGGGGTGGTGAAGCAGGGTGGCGGTCTGTGGGGAGGGGAAGGGGAGGGCGGGTAGCGGGGGATATCGAGCTGGACGGAGAGGATGCTGAGAGAAAGAACGGATAGGTGAGAGCTCGGTGTCGGTCATATCCAAGGACTGAATAACAGTCAGGGAGACAAGTGCTATGAAGCACAAGGCTAAGTTGTGATTAAGCAAACGCTAGAGACACTGGAATATATATGTGGTTAATAAAGAGAATTTGTCTACATTGTCTATTGTAAGTACCGTTAGTCTAAATATTTGCCAACGCTAGGTTAGAGCACAGTTTAAGCAATTGACGAAAGAGAGAAAGAGGCGGGGGGTCCACAAAATTAGGTTAAGCAACGCGCGCACTTATCACAGTTATGACAAAGACATGAGAGAAGCGACAGTCAATTTAATTTCTACTAGATCTGCAATTTCGTTGTGAATGATACCGAAATGCCTTCTCTGTTTGTTCTTTCAAGTTTGATATATTCTGGGTTGCTGTAACTTCGTTCGGCTTGGGTATTAAGCATGCCCTGATTAACCGATAGATTAAGCGATGGCTTCAGGCTGTCAGGGGTTTCGTCTCACCCCTCTACTAAGCCCTTCCCCGCTTGAATGACCCAAGGACAGCAACCCATCGCCAGCCATGCATAAAGAATGCGGAGAAGCCCCAACCTAGATACTGTGTGACCATCTAACGGTATTCACGAACAATCGAGCTAAAGAGTAAACTATAGTTTCAGATTTAACATACGCTCCGACTTCGATAACACTCTGGAAAATAATTGCATACATTTAACTAAGTTACACTTACACTCCGATGATCATTGCAACGGGTGCAACAAAATACACATCTGCTTGAGTGTCTCAATGGGTGTGGCAAGAAAAAAGGTTAATCGATGTGTTGATAGTTTGTTATGAACCTTAAGACCTTAGGTTTGTGTTCTTATACGCAAAATCGCGATGCATGCGAAAAACAGTTCGAGATGCAACTATAAGTAAAAAAGAGGCATTTGGCCCACAAATCAGGATTATAACAACCAATATCGTACAATAGAACTGTGTGCTGATTGAATCGACCAGCCAAGGAAGTCTAGTAGGCAAAACTAGCAAGGGGTGCATTGTGGTCCTGCTTTTAGCAGGTACACGTTAACAACAACCCGACGCATTGACACCCACACATTGACAATCAACTGTCACAGATTATCCTTCTACCCAGGGGTAAAGTACATACAGTGTAACACAGAACACAAAGACGACCATTGTGAACTCCAAGAAGTACAGAATGACTCTCCATTCTGATGCCCAAATCTATTATAACTAGCAGTATATATAATTATAGCAGTAATATTCGGCATTAGCTAACATTTGCGAGTTGGCTTTAAAACATTGCCTTTCGTTACTTAGTAAAATATATTTCGGAAGCTTTGTCAAGCCGTCGTCAAGCGAATATTCAAGAATCTCTGTAAAATGATGCGACCTAAGCTTTGCTTAAAATATGCTGATTATCTAGTTGTCTTATTTAACATATCCGGCGCCTCAAATAATAACATTTGGGGTAAATCTATATATTAGGATTCATAACAAAGCAGCTTGGAGGATTTCCTGATTGAGGTATCGAGGAGCAATATTAAGGGTGGTCACAAGGAAAGGAACCAGAATTTGAAAAGGGTGGGGGGGGGGGGTCACTGAACCCCTGCTTCCCAGCGGGGTAAAGCAATATTTATTTTCGACCGGGGGTGGGGGTCTGGGGGAGGACGGGGGTCCACATCTCACTACTACCCCCCCACCCCCCTCCTTGGATCCGCCACTGGGGATTGGGGTTCGGATTGTTCGTCACTTTTGACACGACTGTCATAAATATGACAAATATGTCACCCGCATGCATTCAGTGATATGCAGGGGTTATTTTCTGACACACGTCACATACTAGTTGGCAATATACCATATATTATCTCAGGGGCTTACTTGCGGACACACGTCACATATACTAGTTGGCAATATACAATATATTATCTCACTACCCGTCTGCGAGGCGCCACGGAGCCAATGTTGACACCTAGATCGCGACACACTATCGTAAACATCGACCCACATCTCGACTTGCGTGATGTCAGCGATACGTAAAGACTGGGCGCCTCGTGCAGGCGCCACCGTCTGGTGCAGGCACCACCGTCTCGTACAGGCGCCACCGTCTCGTACAGGCTCCGCCGCCTCGTACAGGCACCACCGTCTGGTGCAGGCGCCACCGCCTCGTACAGGCACCACCGCCTCTTACAGGCGCCACCGCCTCGTACAGGCACCACCGCCTCTTACAGGCACCACCGCCTCGTACAGGCGCCACCGCCTCGTACAGGCACCACCGTCTCGTGCAGGCACCACCGTCTCGTACAGGCGCCACCGCCTCGTACAGGCGCCACCGTCTCGTACAGGCACCACCGTCTCGTACAGGCGCCACCGCCTCGTACAGGCGCCATCGTCTCGTACAGGCACCACCGTCTCGTACAGGCACCACCGTCTCGTACAGGCACCACCGTCTCGTACAGGCGCCACCGCCTCGTACAGGCACCACCGTCTCGTGCAGGCACCACCGCCTCGTACAGGCGCCACCGTCTCGTACAGGCACCACCGCCTCGTACAGGCACCACCGCCTCGTGCAGGCGCCACCGCCTCGTACAAGCACCACCGTCTCGTACAGGCACCACCGCCTCGTACAGGCACCACCGCCTCGTTCAGGCCCCACCGCCTCGTACAGGCACCACCGTCTCGTACAGGCACCACCGCCTCGTACAGGCACCACCGCCTCGTACAGACGCCATCGCCTCGTGCAGGCACCACCGTCTCGTACAGGCACCACCGTCTCGTGCAGGCACCACCGTCTCGTACAGGCACCACCGCCTCGTACAGGCACCACCGCCTCGTACAGGCACCACCGCCTCGTG
This sequence comes from Arenicola marina, assembly GCA_964019135.1. Classification (NCBI taxonomy): domain Eukaryota; kingdom Metazoa; phylum Annelida; class Polychaeta; family Arenicolidae; genus Arenicola; species Arenicola marina. The sequence goes on from OZ025249.1 coordinate 28,423,608, forward strand.
CAGGCCCCACCGCCTCGTACAGGCACCACCGTCTCGTACAGGCACCACCGCCTCGTACAGGCACCACCGCCTCGTACAGACGCCATCGCCTCGTGCAGGCACCACCGTCTCGTACAGGCACCACCGCCTCGTACAGACGCCATCGCCTCGTGCAGGCACCACCGCCTCGTACAGGCACCACCGCCTCGTACAGGCGCCACCGTCTCGTACAGGCACCACCGCCTCGTGCAGGCGCCACCGCCTCGTACAGACGCCATCACCTCGTGCAGGCGCCACCGTCTCGTGCAGGCGCCACCGTCTCGTGCAGGCGCCACCAGCCACCAGCCACAAACAACGGAACAACAACGGCTGGAGGCGAAAGGCAATGGCGGCAAGAAGAATGGGTCACACCAGTAACCGCGTAGTACATTCCCCACATAACCTCTGGTCACAAGAAGCCCTCGCCTAATAATGGAATAATATATATAAAAGATTAACCAGGTTAATTGTAAAGCATGGCGAAAGCTATAGAAGACACCGTTTGTTATTTTCTCCCTTGTAAGCGTTATATAAAAGATATTAATACACCTATATATAGCATCATTCGGGAAAGGTCGTCATATCGTCACTAACCCTAATGGTAATCGTGTCATCCCATTCGATGTTAATGTATATATCTGTTTATACTGAAGGGTAAACGTTTTGCTTAAAGCTGGTGTCCAACTTAATTTAATCGCGATCTGAACCGAAAGTTTACATCTTAAAATTAAATTAGCAAGTGTTAACGCTTCGTTTCGGCCGACTGGTAAGGAGAAAAAAATTAAGGGAACCCGCCCCCAGCAATGTCAAGCAGAGCGCCATTTGGCCGGGAGCAGTGACGCATATTGTGACTATTCACGAGGTGCCGCCTTACGTTATAACTCGCGGAGAGAGAGATCAGGGCCGCGACTTACAGATGAACAGCGGCAGTTCCAAGCCGCGCAGTAGCGCAAGATCTTAGCGTTTCATGAAAAAGTACCGTCCAAACAAATTTATATACGTCTTGCGATGATTGACTCTGCAACGATGCCATGATTGGAGTTAGAATCGCAGCTATTTATATTAGCGATTATCACGCGCTCTTGTTTTGCTCACACAATAGGCGCAATTTCCGGTTTGAATAAATTAGAGTATCGCCTCCTGATTGGTCCATCGCGGACACGCCTCCAAAAAGGGCTGCCGCCTGGGTAGGCGGCGAAATTGTGCCTGCCGGTCACTTCTAAATTTTATTGTAAACTACAGATAGAACGAAAAATTCTGTAATTTGGAGGATAGACAATTGGGTATTATATGAATCGGTAAAGAAGCGTTAGAGGACAGACTGGCGGTTCCCTTTAATTGTTTGTTATACCCCTGGATTAGACAAATCATTGAACTATAAATGTTTGATATCAGTCAGGGGCGAGTCTAGAAAATCTGGATAGGAATGGGGGGGGGGGGGGGGCTGGTTTGGGTTTTCATATGTGAAATGGTATAAATTTAGGCCCTAAAAGGTTGAGCCGGGGCCGGGTAGCCACCACCCCCCCGCCACCCTGGATCCGCCCCTGTCAGTGTTCTTTGAAACAATAATGCGTGTTTTGATGTACCTCAGCAAGATACATTTTCTTCAGGCCCTGTCTGTGTTTTAACTGCGAAATAAAAGTTATAATGAAACCAAAACAATACCTTGGAGATAATATTGGGCCTTGAAGTAACTTGGCGTGGCGTCCCAAATACCTCACGAACCCAAACACTTCATATATAATTATATGTGGCTTAGTCCAAGTGGCAGTCCGCATCGCATGACCCATATTATGTGTCTGGATGTGGGGAGGGGGGAGGGGGGGAGGAGGGGGTTGAGTGACGACAAGATAAGCTGTGCCTTTGAGTGAAGCCCAGGTGAAGACCGTCCCAGATACCCCTGGCGACATTTAGTAAAAAATGAACACTGCGTGCTTCGGGTCAGAAAACCGCCAGCACCTGGGATGCTTTTGGTTCAGGTATAACTCACTCGTAACATATACATATTCGGAGACGAACCGTTTATTTGCCGCCCGCAGTGTCATTTATTTAGTCCAGAGGAAGACATTTTGTATATGTTTCCTTTGTAATGTTTTAGAAAACCCTGACCGTACATTGCGGGATTGTCTTTCGTGTTGCTCGTTCTTTTTCGGGCCATAAACCGCTCACCCATCCAAAATTGACCAGCAAAAATATTTCAATGCGATCAAAGTTTCAAAAGATTCAGTGTGATCAAAAGAAGAGGCCAGCTGGAAGAGGCCTTCGACAGAAATAATCGCGGGATTCTATTTTTAAATATCCTTGGATTCGTTTAAACCAACCCCTTTGTAAGAATTCTAAATGGCGATAGTGAACGTTTTTTCACTTTTGAGTATACATGAAGCGAGTATGAAAATTTGAAGTATCAAATGTGCCTATTTTCCACGCACCCCAAGACGTCTTTTATAGGTCTCTCATAATAGTCAAATAAGATGTCAAAAAAAGACAGATATTTAGTACCATATTACACTGTACCATGAAAAATATGAAAGAGAATGAGTGTTCAACGTTTCTTTTGTCAGGGTTAGGTTGGCTCTATGGCATTGTTATTCATAGAACAAACCAAACAGATCTCTCTGTAAACTGACCTTTATGTATAATGAAATCACAGCTTATATTTCACTAGATTAAAAACAGTTTAATAGCTCTTGTCTGTTAGGTAAAGTCTGTTAATCTGTTAAAAGTCAGTGTGTGCTGGCACATCGCTTTATAACAAGTTATAACGGGTGCGCATCGGATAAAAAAACTTAGTTTTTAGCAAAACATACATTCATGAAATAGATATTTAATATCACTAAACAAAATAGATTCCAGAAATACATTTATTTCCACCCTGAAGAACATCAACAACCCAGGAATATGACCGTTTTCCTGCTACGCACAGCGCAGTGAAACTCATTACAATCTATCATATAACATGCTTTATCTTCAATATTCTTCCTTCACCGTGAAAAGCGTATTTAAACGAGCATTTCGTGGCATAGTCTTGTTTCTATGTACTCAATAGACAAGATCATCAACTTGACCATTCGTCTCTGACCTACAAACACTCGAACCATGCCCACCGAGACTATTATCTCACCCTGGCCTTGAAGACTAGTCATTTATAATGTGCATGTTAGTCGTCTTTGGGTCTCTGTTTATCAGATTCCATGAACACAAAGAAACAATGCTATATTCCTGCGTTGTCCGAGAGGAAAATATCTCAGAGTGTGCTTAAATTATACTAGCAGGGCTTCTATGTCTAGAAATAGATGCATATATCACTTCATATCATATTGAGATAAACCTAGGGTGGGGCTCTATACCTCACCGTCATTAAGATAAACCTAGGGTGGGACTCTATGGCTCACCGTCATTAAGATAAACCTAGGGTGGGGCTCTATGCCTCACCGTCATGGAGATAAACCTAGGGTGAGGCTCTATGCATCACCGTCATTGAGATAAACCTAGGGTGAGGCTTTATGGCTCACCGTCATTAAGATAAACCTAGGGTGGGGCTCTATGCCTCACCGTCATGGAGATAAACCTAGGGTGAGGCTCTATGCATCACCGTCATTAAGATAAGCCTAGGGTGAGGCTCTATGGCTCACCGTCATTAAGATAAACCTAGGGTGAGGCTCTATGCCTCACCGTCATTGAGATAAACCTAGGGTGAGGCTCTATGGCTCACCGTCATTGAGATAAACCTAGGGTGGGGCCCTTTGCCTCGCAGTCATTGAGATAGACCTAGGGTGGGCCTCTATGGCTCACCGTCATTGAGATAAACCTAGGGTGAGACTCTATGGCTCACCGTCATTGAGATAAACCTAGGGTGGGGCCCTTTGCCTTGCAGTCATTGAGATAGACCTAGGGTGGGGCTCTATGGCTCACCGTCATTGAGATAAACCTAGGGTGGGGCCCTTTGCCTCGCAGTCATTGAGATAGACCTAGGGTGAGGCTCTATGCATCACCGTCATTGAGATAAACCTAGGGTGGGGCTCTATGCCTCACCGTCATGGAGATAAACCTAGGGTGAGGCTCTATGCATCACCGTCATTGAGATAAACCTAGGGTGAGGCTCTATGGCTCACCGTCATTAAGATAAACCTAGGGTGGGGCCCTTTGCCTCGCAGTCATTGAGATAGACCTAGGGTGGGGCTCTATGCCTCACCGTCATTGAGATAAACCTAGGGTGAGGCTCTATGGCTCACCGTCATTGAGATAAACCTAGGGTGGGGCCCTTTGCCTCGCATTCATTGAGATAGACCTAGGGTGAGGCTCTATGCATCACCGTCATTGAGATAAACCTAGGGTGAGGCTCTATGGCTCACCGTCATTAAGATAAACCTAGGGTGGGGCTCTATGCCTCACCGTCATGGAAATAAACCTAGGGTGAGGCTCTATGCATCACCGTCATTGAGATAAACCTAGGGTGAGGCTCTATGGCTCACCGTCATTAAGATAAACCTAAGGTGAGGCTCTATGCCTCACCGTCATTGAGATAAATCTAGGCTGAGGCTCTATGGCTCACCGTCATTGAGATAAACCTAGGGTGGGGCCCTTTGCCTCGCAGTCATTGAGATAGACCTAGGGTGGGACTCTATGGCTCACCGTCATTAAGATAAACATAGGGTGGGGCTCTATGCCTCACCGTCATGGAGATAAACCTAGGGTGAGGCTCTATGCATCACCGTCATTGAGATAAACCTAGGGTGAGGCTCTATGGCTCACCGTCATTAGGATAAACCTAGGGTGAGGCTCTATGCCTCACCGTCATTGAGATAAACCTAGGGTGGGGCCCTTTGCCTCGCAGTCATTGAGATAGACCTAGGGTGGGACTCTATGGCTCACCGTCATTAAGATAAACCTAGGGTGGGGCTCTATGCCTCACCGTCATGGAGATAAACCTAGGGTGAGGCTCTATGCATCACCGTCATTGAGATAAACCTAGGGTGAGGCTCTATGGCTCACCGTCATTAGGATAAACCTAGGGTGAGGCTCTATGCCTCACCGTCATTGAGATAAACCTAGGGTGGGGCCCTTTGCCTCGCAGTCATTGAGATAGATTTAGGGTGGATCTCAATGGGATTTCCCGTTGAGATATTGTTGGACCTTCCCCCCACTATCATTCAGATGGTGGTGCCCTTGGTGCCTTTGGGCAGCGAGCAAAACTCATTTTACTGCTAAACGAAGCATTTACAGGACGAATCACCCCTCTGTCTTCGAAGCTAGATTTACACGAAGAGTAGACTATGTCAACATGGGAGAGTAAGACAATCCAAGAACGGATAAATATCAGACAAAATGACTGTAATCGCAACTGAGGAGAGAAGGGTTTGAGTACAGTACCGAAGACTGTAGAGTTAGACCCTTCCACGCCCCCCCCCCCCCAGCCGTGCCTGCTCTTCACTCCTTATGTTGTATCATCCATGACAACAACCAATCAGAAACGAGCGCATTCCAACTACGTCACTGAGAGCCATAGTATTTGCTTCACATTAGTCGTAGTCCCCCCCCCCCTCTCTACACTCTACGCCCGTCCACCATCCCCTCTCAAGATGTCACCGAGAGCCCGGATGCTGGATGACTCCAGTCCGATCCGGATACTGCACTAGCTGCAAGGAGAAGATCATGCCGGGCGGAGGGACAGGAAGGTTCCGAGGAGGAGAAATCTCTTAGAATCGGCGATTATATTCACATTTATTTATATAGTTGCATTGATACTACTTGAGAGAAAGTGGCTTCCCAAATTTGTCGATCAAATGAGGCTGATACGGCGAGACGTGCTTCGAACGAGATGAAGTAAATAAGAACACCGACATCCTCGGAGGATTGGTTCATAATTACCGAAATCACTAATAATAACCGAACAACCGTGACAACTTCAAATAAATAATTTTTACAGTTGTATGCAACAGAAAAAAACATGGCGACCATGAGCCCTAAGAAGTACAAGATGACTCTCGAAGAAGAATGGCGATATCTGCCCTTCTGGCGAGACATGCTGGGGGAGTTCCTGGCCACCTTCATGTTGATGACCATACAGAGCGCTGCGCCGCTGTCCTGGGGTAACCCCGGCACCACCGTGGTCCAGACCGCCTTGGCCATGACCTTCGTCATATCAGTGAGCAGCTGGGCGCTCATGGAATTCGGGGGGGCTTTCATGAACCCGGCTGTCACCTTCGCCATGGTCCTCTTGGCTCGCATCACCATACTCAGAGGTAAGTTCATATGATTTGAATGTGCCAGTTCGATCCCATCCCCCTTAGTTGGAAGGGAGGTGGAGGTAAATGCGAAGCGGATTTCTTCATTTGGGGATGGCCGACTCTTTTTCAACTTGGCGCGCATTTGCGGATCATTTGCTTCGAAATCTTCAATATATGACGCCGAAATGACAGGGACACACCCTCAGGTCTTATGTATGGAAGCCGAGCTACCCTGGCAGCTTTTCATTGCGGCCAGTTTCAAATGCAACTTGGGCGCCATTTTGAAATGCAAATCGACAACCATTTTGAAATGTAACTTGCCGGCCTATTGCCAGGACCTTGGGCATGCGGTCTTATAAGCATGTTCGGCCAAAATATGCATGATCTTCCCACTAACTTGTTGTATTATTATGTAATCGTCTGATATAAAAGTATGGAATTGGCGTGTGCGTGATTGGGGGGTGGGGGGGGGGGGATAAATTAATCATAAGAATAAATATATTTCTAACATTAAATCGTGCTGTTAATTATTGTCCTACTTTATTGTGGAATTCCTTCACAATGGTATCAGTTTGCAGTGTCATGGCATAATAACAATATCAGTGTAGTTTGCTTTGGGCTACGGGGCTACCGCCGAAATAAACTTCTTTATTTTACATTATCGGCATTATCGGACGGCGCGAAACGACTATAATGGAGAACTGCGAGACGCTGCAGAACGTTACGAGCATAAACTGAATCATTCTTTTTCGCGGTCGGAGTGTGCCGGAAAATTAAGCCCGAAATACTGGTGGAGTACTGCCAAGCGCCTTCTAGGTTATCGAGCCGACACCACTTACCCACCCATGAGGACTGAATCCGATGAGGAGCAACCTGTTGTCGACAACCGATCTAAAGTCGATATGTTTAACAAATTTTTCTTGGATAGTTCCAAACTTGATTTAGGCGGTAGGAACGTCCCAACTTTCACATCTACTGTGACCAACAAACTGACGAACATACATTTGTCTCCTTCCGAAGTTAGTGATGTACTCAAATCATTGAACGCTAATAAGTCTACCGGGCCGGACGGCATTAATCCCAGAATACTGAAAGAGTGTGGGTCAGCACTTGCCCAAAGCCTGTGTGCGTTGTTCGATCTCAGTCTGACGAAGTCACTTTTTCCCGATGCTTGGAAAGATGCCAATGTTGTGCCTATACATAAGAAAAATGATAAGAGTGTGGCTAGTAATTACCGCCCCGTCTCGTTACTGAGTTGCGTGGCTAAGGTGTTGGAGAAATGTGTGCATAAACATGTATTTAATTTCGTCAGGGATAATCATATTTTATCTAAATATCAGTCAGGGTTTCAGCCAGGGGATTCGACAGTGTGCCAACTAGTCGAACTCTACCACTTGGTCTCTAAATCTCTTGATAAGAGGAAAGATGCATGTCAGGCTGGTTTTCTTAGACGTGTCAAAAGCCTTCGACAGGGTATGGCACGCAGGCATGATAACAAAGCTACAAGGCTATGGCATAAATGGACCCCTACTACAATGGTTTAAAAACTACTTATGTAACCGCCGTCAGCGGGTGGTGGTGAAAGGATCCCACTCGGACTGGGGATATGTCGATGCGGGTGTGCCGCAGGGATCAATCCTCGGACGAATCCTTTTTCTCTTATACATAAACTATATGACCGAAGTGGTAACGTCGCACATACGGTTGTTCGCTGATGACACCACACTGTTCATTACCATTGACGATCCCGATAAATGTTGCACTGTGCTGCAAAAAGATTTACAAGCTCTTGAGTGTTGGGCTAAAAAGTGGTTAATGACTTTTAATCCCGAAAAATCTGAGGCGTTGCTGGCAACGCGCAAGAAGCGCGACTCTGGTAATCCACCATTATGTTTGGGCGACAAACCCATTCAAGACGTATCTTTTCACAAGCATCTTGGAATTACGTTGAAAAGTGACTTGTCATGGTCTTTTAACAGTAAAGAGATTCTTAAGAAAGCTAATGTCAGAGTAGACTTGCTTGTACCGCTAAAGTGGAAACTGGATCCCAAAACTCTTGACCTGATTCGTAAAACTTTTATCAGGCCAACGATGGAATATGGAAGTGTGGTGTGGAGCAACTGTACCGATGCCGAGGTCGAAATGCTAGAACAAGTCCAATACCAAGCTGCCAAAATTGTCAGCGGGGCAATTAAGGGGACGGGACGTAACACAGTTTATGAAGAGTTGGGTTGGGAAACACTGGCACAGAGGCAAAAACGAAGCCAGATTGTTCTAATGCACAAAATTGTTCACGGGTCAGTGTCCCAGCGGAATCCCTATAATACCAGGACCTCCCAAAATCTGTCATTGCCTAAGAGCTTTACAGTATCCCACCACCAATCATTCCTCCCTGCAACGGTTAAACTGTGGAACAACTTGCCATTGGAGGTCAGAAGTATTTCAGACCGTGGGGAATTCAAAAAGTATCTAGCGGGGACGAAACCAAAAGTTGAACTGTTGAAATGTATGGGAACCAGTACAGGGCATTCTCCATTATTCACGCTCAGCTTAGGATGCGTTGTAGCCCGCTTTGTGTTGACTTGTGTCGTATGCACATAATAGACTCACCAAAATGTCAGTGTGGGCATCTATACGAAGACGCTGATCACTATTTTTTCTGTTGTCCGTTATATGTCAAAGCTCGACGTCAGTTATCTTTAATTCTTGTTCCACTTAGGGCATATAATATACACTCGATTCTTCACGGTCCAGATAACGTGCATGTACGTATTACTATGGAGGTTCAAATTTGTGTTCAAGCACATATAAACAGTATAACAATATTGGTCGCTAACGTGTAATGTAACTAACCCACGAGAGGATTGCATCAGATTTTTCTGTTTATCTAATCGTGTTTAAATAAATATGTTTAAACCAAATAAACTTCTTTGCCCCTCCAGGCTTATCTTGAGCCATTCATAACGTCAATAAAGGTAACTATTTATTTGCCCCAAAACTTGTCTGCCTCAATCGATCGCTCCATACTAGCACGGCGGGGTCACCCCGATTTTGCTTCGTTTCAAACTATGATATTTCACAGTGCGCGTTAGTCATTCTTAGGGCTGCTTGACCGGATATCTGAACTCCAATGGCGAATGCTTTCTTCGTCTTGAACGCAATAGAACTGCATAAAACCAGTTACAGATGCTGACCTTACAGGAATGATAAACGACCTTAGCGATGTAATTGGATATGTTTACGTGGCGTAGTGACTGAGGCATGTTGATACCCAATTGACCTGTCTGACCCTTCTCCTTGACGTCACCGTGGTAACCATCTTGACTTGTCCATGGTTGCCTGACGCCTGGTGATCCTGGCATGTGTTACTGTCAGACACGTACACTTAACTAAGCAACGTTTTACCTCTTTTATTTATTTATAAACGAGATCTTCGTCCAGAGAAATACGGGAGAAAACAACCGTATTATGGTGGTTTGGCTCATTTTTTTGTCGCTCAACATCTTTGATATGCTCGTATGGAGAAACGTGTTTTCGATAGCCAAATGTATCTAAGCAACCAGACTGTTGTGTCTAATTATCAATAATTATTTAAGAGACATATAAAACCAAGAGAGAAGGAATCTGAAGTAAATGTTTCGCAAAGTTTCGAGAAAAAAAAACTTCGCCGGCACAGAGCATTTTTAAAGACGATGTTCTAGTTTCACTGTGTATTTTTGCAGGTATCCTCTATGTTGGAGTAGAGTGTTGTGGTGGTATTGCCGGTGCAGCATTCATCAAATGGTAGGTCATGTGCAGGGATCGAATGTTAATGTCGATATAATCTGATTGCCTAGATCGGGGCTGGGTGCCGGGGCTGGGGCTGGGGCTGGGGCTGGGGCTGGGGCTGGGGCTGGGGCTGGGGCTGGGGCTGGGGCTGGGGCTGGGGCTGGGGCTGGGGCTGGGGCTGGGGCTGGGGCTGGGGCTGGGGCTGGGGCTGGGGCTGGGGCTGGGGCTGGGGCTGGGGCTGGGGTTTGGGCTGGGGCTGGGACTGGGGCTGGGGCTGGGGCTGGGCCTGGGGCTGGGGCTGGGGCTGAGGCTGGGGCTGGGGCTGGGGCTGGGGCTGGGGCTGGGGCTGGGGCTGGGGCTGGGGCTGGGGGCTGGGACTGGGGCTGGGGCTGGGGCTGGGGCTGGGGCTGGAGCTGGGAATGGGAGTGGGACTGGGACTGGGACTGGGGCTGGGGCTGGGGCTGGGGCTGGGGCTGGGGCTGGGGCTGGGGCTGGGGCTGGGGCTGGGGCTGGGGCTGGGGCTGGGGCTGGGGCTGGGGCTGGGGCTGGGGTTGGGGTTGGGGTTGGGGTTGGGGTTCTATAGTCCCATACCAAACTAGTTTATAGAACTCTATAGAAGTTCTACAGAAAAATTTATAGAAGTATGATTTTCTACATTTCTACGCGAGACTGAAGATAATAAAAAAAAACTAGAAATAATGTTGAAAAACATAATTGATGTCACATTGTCGCATTTATACCTCATTTCGTCAGGTAAGTGAGCGATAATAGTGAATATATTCCATGTTCTTTATTGATATAACCGTAGGGTGACCCCCTCTAACTACACGGAGACGCTGGCAGCCACACAGCTGCACCCGGAAGTGCAACAATGGCAGGGAGTTCTCATCGAGATGTGGCTGACCATGATGCTGATCATCGTCATCCTAGGGGCCACAAACGCCAACCGGAAGGGCGATCTGCGCATGCCCAATATTGTTGTCGGTATGGCTGTTGGCATGTGCGTCATAACAGGGGTGAGTTATAGCCAACAATGGGAGCAGAAACCCCTAAAATGTGAGAATAAAGGCGTGTTCGATTTGCAAAAAAAACAAGACCAGTTTGCCGCACATGCTCAACACGAGATGAACCGAAACCGTGAAACTACCCAGCGAGCTGATTTAGCGGTTACGGTTTGGGTGTACTGTCCGTTTGAAAAGATATGCCACAGTTAATGGGGGAGGTTTGCTTATTTTCAAATCATTGCCGAATTCCGTATATACCACGTAGTACAGATCTGCCCTCTTCTAACTGAGCCATTCAAAGTCACCCACGAGCGGTGGACAGACTTTTGTCGTTGTTACGTATGGGTGATTCCTTCACCAGGTGGCGCCACTGTTCCATGCGGTTTCTGCGAAACTCGGCACCGAAAAAGAAATTCCGATACTCCCCCATACACGATTTCGCATTTATGCGCCATCTTGGAAAAATCGAGACTGACGCAAAGAGTTATGGAAAATATTTTGGTGTTATCTTGACTCCTTCTATGGAGATAAATACCATATTGCCACGTTATTGGCAAGGCATGTATACAGTTACTTAGCGTATCTAACTTACATTCAGATTACGTAGCATTTCCGTTACATAGATGAAACTATTTCATGTTTAATTGTCTACAAAATACGATTAGCGAAGTGGTCTATTATAAATAGAGACATTTGGACAAAAGTATAACCTAATTTATTAACGGACAGTGCAATCGCGGGTAGAAATTGCAACAAACGGCAAAATCTATGCTGGCACAACTTTATAAGCACATGGGCATGACCCATGCGTTCGCCTTTTGGTCGGCAAACCATTGAAACCGTTTCGGTTTCCCATGGGTTTCATGTAAATCGAACACGCCCTAAGCTAGCTGAATCAAGCTTGAAAATAAACGTCGTCATTTTGTGAAACTAGCTGGAACTTCCATCTGTAGTGTTGTGCGGATATCACTTCAAAATTCTCTCTATCCTACATGGCTACAGCAGAAGCAGTTCTCGTGTGAAGCTCCTTAAATCACTGGTGGTCGCTCGATACGCTGCTCTCTACCATGTTAAATGAGTTGCCTCGAGGGACCCTGGAGAGCATGACTTGCTGTAAATGTCTGTGTTGATGAATATTTCAGTTTAATTCTACTGGGGCCAGTATGAACCCTGCCCGAACCCTGGGACCGGCTGTCGTCTTGAGAGATTATACTAATCTTTGGGTGAGTAAGAACTAACATATACGACATAAGTAATTCCTTGACTATGCTATTGTCATCGTTTCTTGTGTAACGGGTTTATAGATAATAATATATTTTGCCTAATTATCTTTATAACATTTGCGATATCTATGTCAACATATGCTATAAACAACAGATACAACAGAAGTTTAAAAAAATTGTGATCAATTGAAAAACAATAATAATAATATAATAAAGCTGCTTGGCTGCGTGGCTAAATATAGATAAAACTAATTACTTTGTTACTAAAGGGAAGGCCGTAATGGGTGGAAGAATGTCCCCCGCTCCACCCCCTCTTATGCTTCTTAGTGTAACAGCAGACTGGTGCCTGCCACCTGTCCGCAGCTTGTCTATAATATGCCACACCTCATTCCAATGGATTGTGTCAGTCACGTGACGACAAACCACATTAATCTCCAAGGTGATTTATCATTCACGTTCTATTTGCATCCGTTGTGACGTCAGATTTACTGGGTGGGCCCGCTTGCTGGCAGCGGATTGGCTGTTCTCCTATACGCCGTCTTCCTGGATCTACCGGGGCGACCCCTCAAATCAAGTCTCTAGCCTACTACAGGTATATGGATCTGCCACCAATGTCATGGCCTCTTGTCAATGTCATGGCATATTGTCAATGTCATGCTCCACTGTCAATGTCATGGCCTCTTGTCAATGTCATGGCATACAGGCAATGTCATGGCCTACTGTCAATGTCATGGTCTACTGTCACTATCATGACCTACTATCAATGTCATGGCCTACTGCCAATGTCATGACCGAGTAACAATTGTATATCATTTACAGTTTATGTTATGTAGTATGCGTAAAACTATGTTAACGTTGATTTAACAATAACATTTGTTATTAAAATACGTATATCTAGTAAGTAAGTATTGTTTCTTCTACATTCAGGATATATACTGCCTTCACGACAACCGTGGATTGCTGATTCCGGGTCTCTAAGTCAAAAGTCATAAATACCGTAGACACACGTTTCGGCCCATATTTTCCGCGATTGTGCTGCGATCGCTCTACAAATCACTGACATGAGAAAGCAACACTGGACCATTTTAATGATACCAAACTTACGTGTGTACTGCAATGTTATCCTTTTTTATGACACAAACAATAGTTCTCCATGCTGACACTCCATTGGCAGCAGACACACTTTCACAAATAGACTAAATCCCAGACAATGAAAGGCTCTATAGTTGGCATGGCATCCTCGTGGCTGGTATAAATATAGAGCATGTATTGTTCAAACCATCATTTTATGACGCGTGTTTTAGTATTTTGGCGACAGAGCGTTTTCTGCCAATGGCGTGTCAGTATGGAGAAATATTTTTTGTGTCATAAAACAGGATAACTTCGCAGTAAAAACGTAAGTTTGGTATCATTAAAATGGTCTAGTGTTGCTTTCTCACGTCAGGGATTTTGAGAGTGATCGAGGCAAATTCGCGGAAAATATGGGCCGAAACGTGTGTCTACGGCATTTATGACTTTTATTTTTTTTATTTTTTTTTTTTAGTTTGTAGCACGATTCCATTTTTTGAATTTGAAGATTAAATGAAAAAAACATTAAAAATAAATGAACAAAATTTGTTTTTATTGTCCGCACTGGCTGCACGTACCGTGGATTCATTGTAGAGGTGATGATTGCAATGGTATCCGCAGACGGACGGATGCTAACCGCCAACCGATTGCACTTGCTTCAACGTCATGACGTCGTGAAAAATATCTATAGACGACTGCGTTATGACGAGTGAAAATCTCGGTGGGCGTGATCCATGTTTTGGCCTATATCTTCGTTAAAACTTATGCGTGCGCTCGCAGTGACAGGGGTGGGGGGGGGGGGGGACACGGGGCATTTCCGTTCCGCGAGAATGTGTTTTCATTTTTCACCGTGAACTGGGAATGAAGAAATAAATTCGTCGGTATGAGGTATTAGCCGACCGTCTTGATCAAGAATTTCATTAATCGTGAACTGAGGATTATAATATTAGATAACCGTGGATCTAGAAATGTATATCATGTATCCGCCCTTCCTTTGCATGCGGGAAGTTATCGGTTTTGTTTTTCGGGACTTGGGAATACAGAAATGTATCCTTCGTGATCTGGGAACACTAGCCCCCCCCCGCCCTGCGCCTGCTCACCCGCCTTTCCGCCAGACAGGCTCCAGGACCCGGATGCCCAATCAATTAAATCATGAGCGGGCGTGACACGTCGCCCAGCAACAATTGACACTATGGAGACAGTAGGCTTCATAACAGGCACGTGCTCTTTCTTAAATTATCATCTTTTCGTACGGACATTTGAGGTCAAAGGACCTTCTTCATGTGCATCATTTATTTGGATAATACAAAAAGATATAATCGACAAGCAAAGAGACTAGGAATAAATCCATCGGCTCCTAGTTCCGTCCGTCCAGTTTTCTGGGCGATTGCTCAAATGTTAATAAAGATATCGGCCAAACCAAATAGTGAACGGCAGTAATGGCTTTAAATTCAACGCGCGTCGAGTAATTTAGAAATTATCCCACACGGTACGGATGTACGTATCATGGCCATAACAGGCCATAGGGCTGTAAAGTTTCGTTCGCCAAGACTTTTGGTTTAATTATTTTAGGGGCAAATAAACGAACAGGTGTTCAGGACGAGTTTAGAATATTTGCGCACCCTGGTATCCTGACCATCTGTGACATATGCGTGACGTATATGTTAGAAAGACAGAGACAGGGTACCAGATACCTGCGCAAGGGCCAGACGCCGAGGGGTGGTTAAATTGCGGAAGGCCTAGCGATACAATGAAGATTATTTCATAAATATAGCTGCCCAAAACGGATAGGCGACCAATAGGGCATGTCAGTTCTCGCGGGTTCTACTTCCGGCCTGGCATTTTGGGGAAAAACAAACGAACGCGTGCTTTTTGTTCAGTGCGCAGCCTGACTCGCCCCCTGTGTAACAATGGATACCGCGCGCAGAGGGCTGTAATACTAGTTACGACATAGGACGCGGAACCAGGCAAGCTGCGCGGCCGGCGAGGCAAACAAGGGGTGGGTCGGGATTCGTCTTGCGTGCGTCTTAAATAAAGAAATGTTAACTTTTTCGTGTCGATATGTTGGTAGATGACACTTTGAACATGTCGTTTTCCACAATACTGGCCGCGTTCAGTAAACTAGGCGCACAACAGGTAGATGATTTCCCAATGTTTACACTCATCTGGAGTGATCGGGTGACAGGTATGGACGGCCTTTGCCGTCAAAATTACATTTTTTTTCAATCCTGAATGCAACTACCATTCAAATTTCAAAAGAACAACGCTTCTATCATATCAGGTTAATTGGGTTGACAACATATGGTATAAAATAAAATCTGCAGGTATTTCAAATGTAGCAGATACAAACAATAAGTGAAAGTACAAAACATGAGATACTTCATACTTCATCAAATTCATAGCATTTCCTTTTAAGGTTGTCAAATTAATTTTGTTTAAATTACGCCGTTCATAGCTATTTTTCTTCTGATGTCTAAAGTCAAAGTCACAAATGCCGTAGACTCACGTTTCGGCCTATATTTTCCGCGGTTGTTCTGCGATCGCTCTCAAAATCATTGACGTGAGAAAGCAACACTAGACCATTTTAATGATACCAAACTTACGTTTGTAATGCGGTGTTATCCTTTTTTATGGCACAAAGAATATTTCTCCGGCGTGGAATGCACGGCTAAATTTAAAACGCTATTGTTAGCTTTCGCGTGTTTTTAAGACTCAGTTTTCCTTGCATATTCCCAAAATTCTGCGGTTCATCGCCTCATAGCCATCTTTAGTGAAATGAGACTCATAGTCTTTACAATAAGAAATTGACTTATAGCTGCCAATGCTTCAACATGTAGCACGTAGGTTTGTTTGGGACCAAAACTGAACTCTCGCGGCCCGATCACGAGAACTGTATTGTCCTATTGTCAGGAATTATCATCGGAATATTTCGTCTGTAGCCTCACTCTGCATCTGTACTGCCAGAGTGAGACTAACCAGGTCACTATTATCTACCCCGGCACTTGTCGAAAGTGTAACGGAAACCGACGACCGCGTTTCAAACGATGATAAATGATGAATGTTCTTTGAGGTTTACATGCTGTCCACCACTAAGGCAGCCGCGACAATGCCATGCAGCAGCGATAAACAAATGATAATTGATTGATTGATTACCTGGATTTAGGGATGTTTATATGGTTGTACGTGGGACTCTGGTCTGAACTAAAGCCATGATAACCAGTGTTACGTTTGCTGTGTTTTCGTAGATATTATAGCGCAAATCGTACCCGAGACAGAACTAGAACCATATAACATTTGCCATTGCTATTTTATTTATTGCCCTAGAACTACATTTAACAGACGCCACACTATCACGCTATCACATATGCTAACGATTCAATGCATGCACATGCCTGATTGGGTAGCTAGCGGCAAATAATCAGAAGGATCATAACACATTACACAACAAGATAGGCGCCTCAATGGTGCATACAACTTGATTGACCATACCGTAATAACCCCATATTATTAACACGCATAATGGGTTTAACATCACATCCCCAGTCAGTGTAACACAAATACTGAGCAGTGGTCTATAAAAGTGTAAAAACAATATGATAATTTACCCAATTTACAACCGTCTGATGTACGTCAACGGTAAGAAGTTTAACCTTGTCGTGCAAGCAATATCACCAGAGCAATCATCGAACAAACAACCGGACTAGATTCTACAAAACAAGCAGCTAAATATTAGCCCATCACCGAACCAGAGAAAATATTCCCCTGTAGCAAACTGACAGGCTGAGACATACATATAATTAATGTGTAGGCTCACAATGTTCACGATCGAGTTGCCAAACGATGGCATTTAATACGTTAATAGGAAGGTTAATATAGGTAGGCGCACAGTCACCTGGTTAAGTCATAGCTTGTTACCTGAGCTTACCGCCTTATCTTGCCCGAATCTATCGTCGTCCTTTCATGTCAGGGCGAACCGTTGCTTCAACAGAGCTCACGTATGACTCACGCCTATTATTTGCTACAATATAAGCCATTTCGGGTGCTCCAACATGGCAGAAAGTGATCCCAATTGCGACACTTCCTGTAATTATATCGTTATTTAACACGGGTTATCGCTGGGTATCAATACAAACCGCAGCTTGCTGCCTTAGTTAACATGTCCATCTCGGGGCCCAAGGAGTTTTGTGTCTTGGAGGTTATTTAAATGGGTCAATGATTTAGAAATTACGACCACATTGGATAACCAGTAAAGCAGTTATATATTCAGGTCGCATGAGGACATGTTGACGTGTTTATTTTGAGACATGAACGCACTAATGACTTTAGTAGACGATCTTACCCTATTGTGTCCACTGTATCTATACTCAAGCACATTCAAATTGGTCGTTGTTTGTAACTTACGCGCAAACCATTGTTTCCCCCACAGCTCACGTACTACTCATATCTGGCATTTACAACGATATTCGTTTCCGTGGTCCCTAACAGGGAATATGGACCCAATAACTATAACCTACAGCATACACCCAACCAGGTAACAACATTAACTTATTCACTGGGTCTGTAGCGGATGGGGGTGGGTAGGGGAATTGTAGCAGATCTACGTTCAACAGTCTCACCTACTAAAACACATGTTTTTCGTTATTTAATCTAATACTGATACTGTACATGACGTAACTCAGCATTGACCGACGCCTCAGTTAGCGCCTCATAGCGCTTCGTTTAAAAGAAACGCAAAACAGGTACTCAAGGTTTCTAGAAACTGGTGAAATTTTGAAATTTTAACTTTTAACACAAACTATATTTGGACCAGAAACATCTCCCTCAAAAAGACCGCTTCACAGAACACGACGCAACTGTCTCCCTTAAGATAGCAATATTTTCAAAGTAATCCTAAAAATAGCTGTATTTTCTAATTAATCCTGAAGCTAACAGTATTATCAAATTAATCCTAAAGACAGCAGTATTTTCAATTTAGTCTTGTCGATAACAGTATTGTCAATTTAATCCTAAAGATAGCAGTGTGTTCAATTTAGTCCTGACGAGAACTGTTTTATCAATGCTATCCCGAAGATAAGCTTATTCAATGTGATTATCACTACAGCAGTGTAAACAGGGTGGGAGTGGGGGGGGGGGTAGTAGGGGAGCATACATTAACTAGAAGTGACTTTATTTACTGCACGACGAGCGTGTCAGGGCGCAGCCGCCGGGCGTGCATCTCCTTGTAGTAGGGCATGTTGTCCTCGATGGCCTTGAGCACGTGGCGAGGAAGGTCAGGCATGACCATGGGACTCTTGGGCTTGGTGGCCGACGGCTGGAAGCTCTTGGAGGTGAGGACACCCTCGAACCAGGGCATCCACTCTTGGAAGACCTGCAGATCCTTGGGCGTTTCATCCCAGCGCACCATCTTCTCGTTGTAGGTGATGCCGACCTTCTTGCAGTAAGCCTTCAGGAGGGGTTCTGGATCAGATACAGAGATGGCATGGGGTTTAGGCTATGCGAGTAGAAGAATGTTTGGTTGTTAATTTATCGATGAAGCTGATGCCGACCTTCTTGCAGTGAGCCTTCAGGATGGGTTCTGGATCAGATCTGGGCTGGAGAGGGTTGGAGGGGTGGGGGGGGGGATGCTGGTTGTCACAGCGCGACGGGCACTACGAGGTTGGAGGAGGAGCGGGGGGGTGGGCGGGCGGGAGGCCCGGGTGGGTTTGAGGGGTGAATGTATATTGTTGGATTAGGGTTCATTTCCTTGGCAGACGAGGGTCTCAGAAGCCGCGGGTGTGTGGGGGGGGGGGAGGGCTGTGGCGTGTGTGGGGACATTATGAGGCAGGGGGGCAAGGGTGGAGGTGTAAGCGGGGAGGGCAGGGGTGGGGGTGGGGGTGGAAGGGGGGAAGGCTTCCCTTGATACCCTGAGACAACGAGTCTCACGGAGCGCCCTCTGGACAGAGATCTATCACGCTCGAGGACTTATATCACAGGGTGGGCCCAGGAGGAGAAAAGAAGGCGGGGTGGGGGGGGGGATGGGGGGTGAATATTGTTTGATAGGCTAGAGGAGAGGAAGGGGGGAGGGGGTGTGATGAGGAGACGTCCCTATTCGGTGGTGGGTGGGGGGCGTCTTGTCAGACGGATTGTTTAGGATTTAAGGTTAGTACGAGGACAGGTTAGGGGCTTAGGGGTTGGGGGTGAGGTGGGGAGGAAGCGGGGAGCGGGGAGGGGGGGGTGACGGGGAAAGGGGGTGAGGACGCAGGGCCGAGCTGCCCGTCACACGTAAAGCTACCCTATCACCAATGTACGTCCTGCGACTCACATAGCTCCGGGGTCTTGATGATCGGATCAGGTCAGGAAATTACTCAGCTCTACTAGAGTAACAACAATTTCCTGTGCAAACAAGGGATCTTGTGCTGACTGCGCGCCTAATGTGTCGCTTTGTCCATACCGACGGCGATATTCTATCTCTAATTACTGTGGATTATGACCCGCAGTCCCTGCAACGACAGACGCTTGGCGGACCCCAGGCCTTCAGTTCAATAAATACAGGGAATTGGTTGGCGTACAGCGTAGCATCTAGACATGGAAAACCGAAGGAAACATTGTAAGATAAGCATTTCACATAGCTTTCTGCCAGAAGGTCGACTTCCCATTGATCGCAAAATTAACACTTTCTCCTGTGCTCGTATAGCCTAAAACCCATGCCATCGCTGTACTATATCCAGAACCTATCTGCGGGCTTGTTTCATCTACTTATGATTCATTGTCCCACAGGAGCCTCCTTGGCCCAGATCCGCTCCTTTTATGTGCCCTCTCTTTATCATATCCAGAATTTGCTTCACCGATAAATTAGCAACCAAACCTTCACTTACTCGCATAGCCTAAACCCATGCCATCTCTGTATCTGATCCAGAACCCCTCCTGAAGGCTCACTGCAAGAAGGTCGGCATCAGCTTCATCGATAAATTAACAACCAAACATTCTTCTACTCGCATAGCCTAAACC